>LZPO01008314.1:0-13180 GCA_001675575.1 Neotoma lepida | reverse complement strand
GCTACCACTGCCTAACCTCTATGTTTAATCTAGTGGCTGTTCTGTTCTCTGACCCCAAATAAGTTTTATTAGGGTACACAATATTTTGGGGGACATAATATAATCACCACATCTCTGTGTGTTCAAGGCCAGTCAGATCTACAGAGCAAGTTCTAGGACAGCCAAGGCTACACAGGGAAACCCTGTCTCTAAAAACCAAAATAAATAAATAATTAAATAAATAAGTGTGTGTGTGTGTGTGTGTGTGTGTGTGTGTGTGTGTGTGCACTCATCCAAGGAGGCCAGAGATGTCAGATTCCCTGAAGCAGTTATGAGTTGCTTCATATAGGTACTGGGAATCTAACTTAGGTCCTCTGGGAAAGCAATACACTCTTTTTTTAAAAAAAATGATTTATTTAACTTTATTTTATGTGTGTGGGTATGAAGGTGTCAGATCCCCTGGAACTGGAGTTACAGACAGTTGTGAGCTGCCATGTGGGTGCTGGGAATTGAATCCAGGTCCTCTGGAAGAGCAGTCAGTGCTCTTAACCGGTGAGCCATCTCTCCAGCCCTGCCTTGTTCTTTTTTGTTTGGTTGGTTTTTGTTTTTGTTTTTTTGTATTTGAAGACAGGGTTTCTCTTGTACCCCTGGCTGTCCTGGAACTGACTTTGTAGACCAGGCTGGCCTCAAATTCACAGAGATCTGCCTGTCTCTGCCTCCCAAGTGCTGGGATTAAAGGCGTGTGCCACCACCTCCCAGCTGCCTTGTTCTTGTATGGTGGGCATTTTATCATACATATACACCAAAAATAATACCAGTCAACTTTTCAAAAACTTCATTACCTTTATTTTTTGTGTATGTCCATGCAGAATCTGAGGAAACTCGGGCTATCAGGCTTGCACTGGGAACACCTTTACTTGCTGAATCATCTCACAGGCTCCCATTGACCTATCAGCAATATTCATTTTGTTTCTTTCTATTGTTTCTTTCTGTTACTGTAGTTACAGCCTATATAAGCACGCTCTTATTGTGCAGCTTGTATTTCTGTTGGGCTGTTTCCTAGGAGAACGTACCTACTTTTTAAAGCAAGAGAAAACAAAGACTCCAACAAGTTTTAAGTGCCCACTGCGGCGTGGTCAGTAAACAGCAAGACTGACGTCCACACACGGAAGGCTGACTGTATTTTCCATGCCCTTCCCTGCCACCTGTGCTGGGTCTCTTGAATGGTGCAAGATGTTGACCCCAGCACCTCAGGAGCGTCTAAGCTTGAATGCAAACACTTGAAAGCTGTTGTTATTGAGGCTGGGAGCATCAAGTTAAACAGTCTGAGCAGTCACCTATGTAATGAGGTGAAGGCTGAATGATGAGCCAGTAGACGGAGCAGAATTTCTCTCAGGGGACAGCACTAGGTAACACATACTGAGCCACACCCAGGGTTGTCATTGTCAAGCACATTGAATTGAGGACTAGGGAGAAGAAAGAACAATGAAGCCACTTGAGTGGGTGGTCCCAAGAGAGGCTCCCCTGTCCTGTCTCCTTCCCAGGGGCCACTGCACTGACCTCAAATAGAGGCTTCTTTCTGGAATCTCTCCTAACCCATTTTGTCCATCTCAGGTGAAGGAATCATTGCCTAGCAACGGGAGGGGGGCAGTGACGTGCTTGGACCGTTTCTNTCCTGCCAGGGGATACCTAATGCTGGTTGATAATTAGCACAAAGACAGGAGAAGGCAGCCACCTTAAAGAAAAACAAAGTCACTGGGGACAGAAGGGACTGGCTGGTACTGGATTTTTCCATCCTCAAGAAGGACCTTTCCTAAACTGCAGGATTTCTTGGTTAAGTGGACAATAGGATTAAGAACCTGCTTTGAAACCTGAGAGTTTTTCTAGGTTGTTAAACTGTGTTGCCTGAACACTGCCCCCCAGCCCAACACTCACAGCCCTCATGCTTTNTAAGCATAGTAAGCCACCACTTACTGATAGGTGTTTGGTGTGCATGCTGTGCTCTTTTCTATAGAATTGGTTAATGATTTACGTTGTGACTAAGAGTTGTTGTTGACATTAGGGCAGACTTTTCAAAGAGCAGGCTTCCACCACCAGGTAAAGACTCTCAGATAAGCTCAACGGGGCCTGGGAGTGTCTTGAAAATTGAAGGTATGCCCTTAGGAAACTCAGTGAGCCCTCTTTCCTCTTGGCCTCAACCAGTTAAAAAGAGAAAAGCAAAGCCAAAGCAAACCAACATATCACATAAAGAAATGTCAGAGTATCTTTAATTCTAGAGGAAAAAGAGTGAAAGAGGAGAAGACAACACAGAGGGGGAGAGAGAGAGAGAGAGAGAGAGAGAGAGAGAGAGAGAGAGAGAGAGAACACTTGGTACCTGGAATCTAGACTCAGGTCCTCATGCTTACACACCAAGTTCTCTTTCCCACTTAGCCAGCTTTGACGTTTGGAAATGAAGATGTAAAGGCCAGAGAAGCTGTGTCTTCGTGCCGTTTGATTAAAAAATGAATGTCTTAGAGAAATGAAAAGATTACAGTGGTGATGGGGGGCATGGGGGGATTGAAGATGTGCACTTACGGCCAGTCTGTGTCCCCTGCACCATTCCTCTGGTGCACCCCAGAGCTCTGTCAGAGGAGAAGAAGGGGTATCAAAGCCTGGCCCTCCTGCTCCTGATCTTTTCCCAGTTGTCTGCTACAGAAGGCACTGTGCTCAGGAGCCTTATTTGGGGTATATGCTTTGAGCCCCAATGCAATCATGTACCAATCCCAGGTCCCTGATATTTTTTGCAGTATTTTGTTATTTAAAATCATTTGCTGGGGCTGAAGCAATGTCTCAGCAGTTAAGAGCACTGACTGCTCTTCCAGAGGACCCAAGTATAGTTTCCAGAACCCATGTGGTGGCTCACAACTGCCTGTAATTCCAGTTCTGGGCATCTAGTGTTTTCTTAGGGTTACACACACACACACACACACACACACACACACACACACGAGCTCTTGCACTGGAACATGCATGCACACAATTAAAAATATATCTTTTATTTTTATTTTTCAAGAAAGAGTTTCTCTGTGTAGCCCTGCTGTCCTGGAACTCGCTCTGTAGACCAGACTGGCCTCAAACTTCAGAGATCTGCCTGCCTCTTCTTCCCCAGTGCTGGCATTAAAGGTGTATATTACCATACTCAGCTTAAAAATAAACATTAAAAAATAAAATCACTTTCTGTTAGGTAGTGAGGAACAATTTGAAGTGAAGCAAATTACCTGGGCCTGGGGGTTTTCACCCCCTGGTCTGAAGACCCAGCATTTGAGTGGCAGAGGCAGGAGATGGCCACAAGTTTGATGCAAGCCTAGTCCACACAGCAAGGGCAACAACACAATCAACAAAAGCAATCAGGACTAAGCACAGAATTTTGGTAGGGTGAAATCTCAGTGCCCTTCCCCCAGCCCTATGGAAAAGATTTGACCCTGAGCCAGCATTGCAGTCCACAGCCACCCACACTCTTCCAGACTCCTGTTCTGATTGTTTCTAAGATAGCCTACACCCTGGCAGGCATGTCCTTTGACATTGTGACAGATGCTGATTATAAAGGTCACCCTTAAGAACCATACACCAGAGTTAGAAAAAAAAAATCACAAAACATTCTCATAATATTTTAAGTAAGTTTGCAATTTTGTGTTGAGTGGCATCTATAGCTTGGTATGCTTATGGTCTGTAGGCCACAGGTTGAACACACTTTTGAATACATCAAGGAGGTATGAGCTTAGACCTAGGTCCAGTCACTAAACGCTATCATGAGTCCTGAAGCTCAACTGCCTACCTCATTTTTCCCACTGGATAAAATCCAGGCACCTCCATATTGTCCCAGTCAAGGTAGGTTGAATAGTTTATGGTTTCCAGCTGTGACCATCATGGGCTGTGACTCCTCCTTTGTGTGCAAAGCTTATGTAGACCCTTCACAAACCCTGCCAGCCCAGGGCACCAATGGACGCTGGCCTCAGTGCTCATCCACTAAGTCCTGTGGTATGTTGAAGTCATACCCCACACATGTGCCTATGGCCTCATTTGGAGAAAGGACATTTATAGATATGTTCAAGGGAAGAGAGGCCAGGCTGGAAAACGTACATGTTAACACAGTATGCCTGATATCCCTAAAAAGAAAACATTAGGGCTCGGACACATCAGGAGAAAGTCACATAGAGGCAGAGGCCAGCACCAGAATGTGCAGTAGTAAGCCAAGGACACCAAAGCTTTCAAAAAGCATCTGGAGACAGGAAGAAGCTGGAATGGGTGTTGGCTGTGTGCTGCTGCTGCTGCTTCTGGAGATCACTTACTGGCAATCACATATGGTAGAAGCAGGCTTAACTCAGAGCCTGGAGGTTGGACACTCAAGATCCAGGGAAGGTATGGGATGAGGGCCTTTGTGCTGCACCTTAACATGGAAGAGGGCTAGTGACTTTCTTTTCTTCAGAGGCTGGGTAACAAAGAAAGTCAGATGAACTCATCCTGCTCTTCTGGGATCCACTCCCATGATAACTAACCCACTCCTGTGATTACCAACCCTCTCCCATGATAACCACCTCACTCCCGTGATAATTAACCTATTCCCATGATAACTAATCCATTCCCTCAATAATAGACCCTAACCCATAATAACTAACCCACTTCTATTATTACCAACCCACTCCCATGATTACCAGTCCACTCCCATGATAACTAACACAGTGATGTCATTAATCCATGAAATCTCTTTAAAGCCTCACTTTTAGTACTTTGTGATGCTAATTAAGCTTCACCCTGAGTTGGAGAGGGGACATTCATGCTCCAGAAGGACTCTCCCCATTAGGTCTCATTGGAAGAACAGTCCTGGTACACTGGATTTCATGCTCTGGCCTCAGGAGCTGAGAGCAGACTTGTGTTGTCTTAAGTCCTACTGGGGTTAGGGTCCACAGGCTTGTGCTCAGATTTAGTCTTTACTTTGAAGAAGTCAGGAGGTGGTGGAACCTTCAAGAGGTGGGGTCTAGAGGAAGAGAACTGTGGGACTCCATCCTCTTATTTTGTATATTCTGGCCATGAGGTGAGCAGTTCCCTGCCATATGCTCCCTCCATGATGCCCTGCCTCACCCCAGGCCCAAAGCACAAGGGCACACTGACCATGAACTAAAACTTCAAAACTGTGAATCTTAATAAGCCTTTCTTCTTCATAAGTTGACTGTACCTGGTTATTTATTATAGTAACAGACTAGCATAGGCTGCCTAGTCTGTAGTCATTGTCACAGCAGCCAGAGGGAACTCACTTACACTCTCTTGTACTGCTGGCTCCATGTGTTCACATCCTCCTGAGAGTTGGACCTGGCAAAGGCATCAAGCATCAGGAAAAAGGGGAAGATCACCTCTGCCAACTTCCATCTTATGGGACTCACTCTGCAGCCTTCTTCTGTTCACACTTCCAGACCAGGAGAGGAAGAGAGGTCTGGGTGGAGAACAACTTTGGCCAGCAGACAACAGGGAGCTGAGGCCCTTGGGATAGCAATACAGAATCCATCAAGGGGGATTGCAGGGAGCTGGCCCATGTGAGCCTGCAGGTGGATGTGGTGCCCTGAAGAACCTAGCCCAGCTGCAGGCATCCTAGACCCACAGGAACTTAGGTTGAGAGCCACTGTGACTGAGGTAATCTGTTACACAGTGGTAGCTAACACATACAGAGCCTATCATAGGCCCTCTGGCCCTCTATTCTGGCTGAGTTGTACATTTTGGCAAGAGAAATAAATTTCCTGAACACAGATATGATCTAGCTAATGTTGGTCATGGGTGGAGGCAAAGCATACCTAGCCTCTGAAGCAAAGACAAGAGCTGGTCCTCTTCAGAGGAATATGTGCCACTAGTCACAGTGCCAGGGGTACAGGGTCCTGAGGGGCTGGTGCCTACTGTGTGACCTGGCAGATACATAGAGCTGGGGATGAAGGTGATCTGGACACATAGGCAGGGCTGGGCATTTTTCCCTGAAACATACCAGGTTGGGCAGGTCTCCAAAGAGCTATATCTCAGGAATGTCCAATTCACCCAAAGAGCTCTTCATGGGACCACCCCAACCTCAGCACCTGAAAATCTAGGTCCCATGGGACTTCCCTACACTCAGCACTTAGAGAGCTAGGTCCTATGGGCCTTCCCCACACTAAGTGCCTGAATAGCTGTGTCCCATGGGACTTTCCCACACTCAGCACCTAGAGAGCTAGACCCAGGCACAGAGNCCCAAGGGTCCTCAATGTGTGGACCAGGTTCTTCTGAATGGCCAGTGCCTGGCCTGCAGTAGTCAGTTTCTATTAATCTCACTACATTTAATTGAGAGTCTGCACTGCCCTACAAACTCTGTCCTACCATGCTGGATGCAGCCATGTAAAATGACTTGGTGTGTGTCCACAGTCCCTGTATGACTTCTCTCCTTGCTCTATCCACAAAAAGACAGCTACGTAGGACATGTTCAAGCTGACTTCTTTATAGACTGGATCTTGGGTCAGCAGGGGAGCTAAGCAAAGATGGAGCTGTGGCCTCCCTGCATGGCTGAGCCAGCATATGAGGGCTTGGTGCAAGTGGCTAGGTCATAGGTTTGGCATTTCATCTTGTCCAACTGGTATGAGACCAGACAAGCATCTGAGGCATGATTTGGAGTAGCTATCTTAATACTTGACAAACAAACAGAAAATAAGCATAAAGAGTGCTTCCTGGTTTGCACCCAGCTCTGTCTTAGTCATTCACTGGGCATCTTGTGAAAGTCCCCAGACCTGAGTGAGCAGAGTGCAGACCACTGTGCAAAGCAGACTTACCTGCAGCACTCTGCTGCTGGAGCAAATCACACTCAGCATCTGTGGTCCTGTGCTGCCTCCTCAAGGTTTAAAATGTCTTCAAAGACTTTCATCTCATCCTTGAAGACCGTGGAGTCTGGAGGTGCATTACATGTTTACTTTAAAATAGAAAGAACACTGTGGCCCATGAAATAGATCCATGTAAGAGGGCTTGTCTTAGTTAGGGTTACTATTGATGTGATGTGATGACACATCATGACCAAAGAAACTTGAGGAGGAAAGGGTTTATTCAGCTTACACTTCCCATATCACAGTTCATCATCAAAGGAAGTCAGGACCAGAACACAAGCAGGGCAGAAACCTGAAGGCAGGAGCTGATGCAGAGGCCATGGAGGGGTGCTGCTTACTGGCTTGCTCATCATGGCTTGCTCAGCCTGCTTTCTTATAGAACCCAGGACCACCAGCCCAAGAATGGCACCATCCATAATGGGCTGGGCCCTCCCCCATCAATCACTAATTAAGAAAATACCCTACAAGGTTGCCTACAGCCTGATCTTATGGAGGCATATTTTCAATTGAGGCTCCCTCCTGTGGTGACACTAATGCGTGTTAAGTTGACATAAAAGTAGCCGGTACAGGGCTGGTTGGACCACTGTGAGGGTTTCCCTTAGTTAGTCTAGACTCTAGCCTGGCACTCCCAAACCCTCACTCTCTATCTCAGCATGGGAATGGAAAGAGCAAGGTCCAATCTGCAACAAATATTCCACCCTTCCCACTGTAACTTAGGAATCAGGAGGATGACTTCTTGGGTTCAAGTCTCAGCTCTGTCATCATTGGCCGTATGACCTCAAGATGCTCACTTCGTGCTTGTGTGTCCTTTCCTCCCAAACAAACAAGAATAAGGATAACATGTTGTCATGAGGCTGTGCCAGGCCAGGAACCAATGTTAAATAGCTAGGCTATGTATGTCCATTTATCTTCCCTCAGCAGCTTCTCCCTCCATCCTCAGAATTCCATGGTGTTATCACTGTACTTTCCCTGCCTTTCTTCTGTCCTTATTTCTCCCTGCTCTTCTTCATGTTAAAATGTCCCCATGCTTGGCACTTGATACATAAAGTATTCAAGTCATGTGGTCATGGGCATTGGGCCTCAAGCACAGGCTTTCATCTGTCTCATGTCCTGAGAACATGGAGCCCTGTCTGGTGTGGGGCACATGGTCATGAGAGGGAAAGTGACCACCCACGAGCACCATTTGCTGGAGATACAAGTACTCTGCCAGGCTGTGGCACCATGAAGGAGCCACTAACTCTTTCTATATGGCTGCTGCATAATGGCACAGAGGCATATCTCCAATAACAGCTCACCACCCACAAGCTAAAATATCATGTAACAGCCCCCAAACCAGCAAGTTGTGGTAGTGCTTTGGGGATGGAGCATTTGCCTTTCCCTAGAGCAGTCTACAGGTGTCCCAGACCCTAGTATGGAGCTTTCAGACCCTACCTGGGGACTGGAGTGGCAGAGGAGGTGAACACCTGGCCAAGAATCCACAACAGAGGACCTGCTAAAACAGCTGTCTCTAAAAGGAGGGACTGTGGTTGGGATGAGCTTCCTTCCCTTATATTCTAGGGAGTGCTGGTGTAAATGCATATATACTTTTGTCAAAGTCTGGAACCCACAAAGTCCTCACAAATAGCATGGGCAACAGTGGTGACTTCAGTAGATCACATTTTCCAGTTAAATGAGTCTTCAAGATATAGCTAGCATAGTTAGCTGGGATTTGANAGCTATCAAAATATTCATATTTTGCCAATAAGAAGTATATGGGCAGTATTACAGAGCAACTTCTATTGGAGTTCTACTCTCTTTCTTGCAAAGTAAGAAAACTGTAATAGCCTTATTTCTCAAGAGTCTAGCTTTCATCTCTACCTTTGTTACTAGAAATATTTGCTACATGAAGGATAATTTTGTTAGTAAGAAATTTAAAATAATAACCTGTAAATCTGATTTCTTCTGTAATGTGACTGCCCATTTACTATCCTAAACTATATACTGTGGCCTCTACCAAAATCATAGGACAGATGAAATTATTAGCTACAAGAGTCACAGTAATTTGGATGTTAAAAAACCATCTTCTCTAACATTAGAATTTAGACACTTCCATGTGAGGTTATAATTATAGAATTGAACTGGCAAGTGAAAGTTAGAGTTGAAATAAATTATTCTGACTATTAAAAAATATCAGGATATTTCTTAGAGTATAAACTGCTGTAGACACATCAGGGAAAATACATAGTCAGCCTGGCTAAGGATTTAATGGTGCACCCAGAGGCATTTGGAGTTGGTTAAGATGCCTGCATCTCTCATCTGCTACTCTTGCTTCTTTAGGTCATGATGTGTGTGTGTGTGTGTGTGTGTGTGTGTGTGTGTGTGTGTGTGTGTGTGTGTGTTCAGCTGAGTACAAGTGTGTGTGTGCCATGGCCACATGTGGAGGTGAGTAGACACATTTGGGTGTCAGTTTTCACCTTCTACCTTGCTTGAGGCAGGAGTTCCTTGTTTCTGGCCACCTTGTGTACCAGAAGAGCTCGTCTGTGTGCTTCTGGAGGTTCTATCTCCACCTCCCACCTTGCTGTAGGAGCATAGATTATAAACATGTACCACTGTGTCCAACTTTTATGTGTTCTAGGTATTTGAACTCAGGTTCTCATGTTCGCACAGCAAGTGCTTTATCCAACCCTGTTCTTGATTATGTTGATCTTAAGTGTTGTATTCCCATGATATGTACCTACAAATGTTATGTCATGTGTGGAAGACAGAAAAAGAAACCATATCATATGTGAGTGTCTGTGGAAGCCAGAAGAAGGTGTCAGTTCCATTAATCTGGAGTTACAGGTGGATGAGGCACCTGACATGGGTTCTGGGTCCGAATTCAAGTCCTCTGTAAGAGCAGCAAGCATTAACCACTGAGCCATCTCTCCAACCCATTCCTTAGTAGCCTTAGCAGCTATTTCTCTTCCCTGAAGACTGCACTACTGACTTCTCTATACCATGTGAGCAGAGAAACAAAGTCTAGTTTCTGTATACACAAAATGTGATGTTCTGCCAACATGGAGGACTGCAAATTGAAGTTCTCTGAGAAAGCCTCTATTGTCTTAAAGAGCTTGGTGATTGATTATGGAAAGTTGGAATGTGGTCGATCAAGAATTAGGCGGGTGTTGGTGGCACACACCTTTAATCCTAGCACCTGGGAGACAAAGGCAGGCTGATCTCTGTGAGTTTGAGGCCAGCCTGGTCTACAAAGCGAGTTCCAGGACAGCTAGGGCTGTTACATAGAGAAACCCTGTCTCGAAAAAACAAACAAACAAACAACAACAACAACAAATAATAATAAATTATCTTGGGCTATCTCTAGTCCCCTTATTACCCACCTCTGTGTCTGATCTTTGGACTATCAGTTAAACCTTTGGGATATATTAAGGATGTCATCAGATAATATCTGAGACTTACAATAGAGATTTCCTTCCTTTCTGTAACCCATTTCCTGATGTCCCCACCAAGGCATTTGGTGAATATGTTGACTTATGATTGATTATCTTTTGTTCTGTGACAATGAAAGTCCATTTAACCATGCCATTTAAGACTGAACCCATGCTTACAGGCTTTGGTCACTCACATTTGGTTCTTGTTCCCTTGGAGCTAGGGCTGTTTTGTTTCAGCAGACCCTATTCAGAAGAATATGAGATGGGTTGTTTGTTTCTTGTTTGTTGATAGTATCATTTGCTGCATAGTCCTTGGTAGCCTCAAACTTGTAATCCTCCTGCCTCTGCCTCTTGAGTGCTCTGCTCTTAATCCAAGCTACAGTGGGTAGAACTCCTAGGGTGACAAAATCAGAGGGAGAGAGATGCACTTCCTTTAAGGTCTCAGAGCAAGGCTGAAGCAGGCACCTCTACAAGTACCTTTCCAGCTCCAGCATGAGCCTTGCCATATCTATTCCAATCTCCCTCCAAGCACCCACTCCAGGCTGCAGATTCAAAGATGGCCTCTTCTCACACTTCCCATGCAGAATCTGGCAAGGTGGCTCAGGACTTCCTCCTTCCCTAAGTTATCTAACCAGATAGCCTAAGCCATCTTTCTCCTTTCTCTCTTCTTACCATGGTCCTGATGTCTGAAAGGAAAGTTCTAGAATCTTCTTGGTGGCAATGCAATGACATACCAGTTTTATACTCAAAAGTATTTACAGCAACAGCCATCCATTGAACCCAGCAAGGGACATTGTGCCACTGTCCAGGCCTTGATTGGGATGCCCACCTAGGAGTTCACATTGGACCTTGGGGACTGGGGTGCTTCTTAGGGGTGCAAGCCAAATTGTGTCTCTTGGTTTAGAGAGGCTGCATAACTGTTTGGGCAGGTGACAAGTAGCTTCAAAGATCTGGAAGAGATCCTAAAGTTGCAAATGAGCAGAGCCAAGCCAAGAACAACACAAATTACATGTTTGTTCTTAAGAACCAGATCAGTGTCACTTAATCCTCCACAGCCCTTGAAGGGGTTCCATGTGACCCCTTCTTAGAGATGGGGCTGGGGGCCTGTTGTGAGTCCACAAGCGAGAGACAAAGTTGGGCTGGTGACCCCTTGCAGAGATTTACCACATCTCTTCCTGTGCACCCAGCTCAGTCCCTCCCTAGTATAGAATGATGGCCTCAGGCAAGATAGCAGCTAGCTCCTTGATGAGCTAGCAGTGCTGAGCCAGAGCCAGAAGCCTGGATCCCACAAGAGTAGATGTCGAGAGACTTGAGGTTTNTTGCTGTCTCCAGTTAAGGACAACAGAGACTCTGAGGTTTCACAGCTGTTCCCCTCAGCAGCCCAACGCTGAGTTCTCAGGGATGGCTTGCCTTTCCCTGAGGAAACTTTCTTGATTCAGCAAATAGCTAGAAAGGTGCAGAAAGGTAGGTTCTGCTCTTAACTCACCATGCAGTCTTGTGTTCAAGTTTTAACTCCTTGTGCCTATGGAGGTAATCTCATTTGGAAATAGGATGGAGCTGATATTAGATGAGGTCAGACTGAAATGAGGCAGACCCTAAGAGACAGAAAGCATGTGGGGAGGCTATGTGTAGATGGAGGCAAAGACTAGAATGATATTGCTCCAAGCCAAGGACACCAGGAACAATGTCGCAGTGAGAGAGAGAGACAAGAGCCAAATCTACCTTGGTATTAGGTTTCCCACATCCACAACTGTGAGAAAACCCAGCTCTGTAGTGGAAGGTGCCTGTCTATAGCCTTCATTTGGCTAGCACTGGCATTGCAGGCCCCTGCAGGAGCAGAGGGAGGAGGCAAAGTGAACTTGAATTTACCTTGGGTGGTATATTTAGGTGGGGCTGGCATCAAGGAGGTGGAGGCTGGAAGCAGAGGCCATATTCAGCCACCTGGAAGGGACTTGCAGGCTTCCCACTCACCCGACCAGCTCCTGTCCTGCCTAGGTCTCACTCCTGAACCCTCCTCCATGTCTACTGAACACTTCCTGTGAGGGTCCATCACTTCACATTGCACAGCAGGAGCTGAGCCCGGGCCCTGTGGCTGCTCCTTGCCCTCTTCTTGCTACAGGTCACCATGAGGCTCTTGGAGCAGGCCTGGCTCCTACCTAGCCATGGCTTCATGCCCAGGCCACCTCCATGGCCAGCCTCCTTCATCCTCACAGTCCAATGAAGCTAGGCCTTCCTTGTCCACTTCAGGCTGCTACCTACCTGCCCATATGCCCTGACAATGCTATGGAGAAAGTTCACATTCATCCAGGAGCCCAACTCCACCCACTTCAGTTCCCTCTGTTCTCCAGACAAATCCACAGTGAGTGGCCATTCTGACCATTCTCAGGATCCATCTCTCATACTTTATCTACTTGCTGTTGCTATCTGGGATACCTGTCTAGCCAGCATGTAGCTGGCCAGCAAAACCTCATGTGTTCTCTCCCTCTCATCCATACTCTATCCTCTGTCACTGTGGCTTCCTCCAAGAAGTCTCCTGAAGCCTGAGTTGTGTGGGAGGTACCCTTCTGCAGGCATTTCCCTGCAGTGCTCATGAGTTGTCTTTGTGTATGTTATCGCTATGGAACTTGTGTTCCCTGCAGGCAAGGACAGCAGCTGTGCATATCCAAGCTCATGGATGGTACTAGGGTGGCCTTAGGCACCAAGAAAGCCAGTAAACAGAGGGACCAGGAAAGGCATGACTTAACAGGGTGAAGACTTTCTCTCACATCTAGTCACTCATTTTTTCCCCTAATGGTAACCAGTGCCANGTATGTGTGATGACACAAGAGTGATTTGAGCATGTGTTCACACTGAAGCAGGCTGAGGCAGTCAGCTCTTACCTGCACACTGGTGAGCATGTGTTCACACTGAAGCAGGCTGAGGCAGTCA
>LZPO01008312.1:80613-92155 GCA_001675575.1 Neotoma lepida | reverse complement strand
ACAGGATGGGGCAGATATATTAAGGATGAAAGAAAGTTAGAATGGAAATATCTTGGAATTATATGCTGTGCATTCTGGGGATAGAGCAGCTTGTGGGATGTGGGGTTTGTCTGGGCCACCCCAGAGTCCTGAGTACGGCAGAGGCAGGTATAGTCTTAGCCGTCTTGGGAATCTTCACCTGGCTGCTCTGCCTTGGCTTGAAGTCTTTCAGGGGTGCACTGAGACCCACAGTAGATATGGGTATATGTTGCTGTGACCCCTGTGATCACACAACCAGTGTGAGGAGGCCCCTCTGTCCTGATCAAGGACCTGATCCAAAAGCAGACACAAGTGAGACTGGAGCAGCATATAAGGGGAAGTTCTTATATTCCTATCCTGTGGGAGCCCTTCTGTCACCCTGAGAACATCCATGTTATGCCAGTGCGTGGAGACACAGAGCTTCAGAGCACCTCCCTTGACTCTGTTCCTTCCTGTGGGAGGGGAGAGGATTAACATATTCCAAACAGATACGCTGAGCTTTCAATGAAGCTTAGGAGCAGGGTGTCTGCTGCTCATTGTCACTGTCTTTGGGAATGGGGAGAATGGGGGCTTTTAGAGGCAGCTTTCAGCCCTTCGGAGAAAAAGGGTTGTTATCGGCTGGGGGCATGAGGTCCAGTCCACTCTGACCTTCACTCAGAATATGGCTTAGAGGACGAAACAGAGGCAGGGAGCTGTTGATCACTTCCTTTCCACCTCCCAAGTGGTGGTGATGGTGATGGAAACCACCCCATCCACATGACGAGTTGTAGGGACTCTGGCAGGGACCTTGGAATGTTCATCAGAGTTTTTTTTTTTGTTTTTTTGTTTTTTTGTTTTTTTTTTTACAGACCCTCCAGAGATTGTAGGGTTGGGCCTGGACTTTGGAAGCACATAGCCTTAGGGAGCCTGTAGCTCAGCCATCAACTCTGGTCTTTCTCTCACCTTCTAATTGCAAGTGGGGATTTTCCATTTCTAAGAAGCTGGTGCTGGGAAGTAAGGTGGTAGTTGGAGCAGACTGTAAACAGCCAGTCTAGATGGTGGTAGCAATGTTTTCTCCATCCTATTGGAAAAACAGCTGAAAAGCAGGTCTGTGTCTGATTCAGTGCTATTATCTCTAATCATCACATCACTGAGGCCTGACCTCTACCAGAACAAGTTCCTATTGCAGTGGCTGGGGCATGGGCTGAGAGGGAGAGCCTGGAATGCCTCAGACCTGTTTTTGTCCCTCAGACCTCGTCTCTCCAGAGCTGGAGAAGTTTCCTGTGAGATAAAATAGGTTTGGGAAGGAACCTGTCCCAGAGAGGGTGTAGGGCCAGTAGGGAGGGCCCAAGGGTAGGTACCATTATTTTTCACCCAGAGTATCAGAATGTAGACACTGCATTATGGGACTTCTGAGAATTGCTCTAAGGAATTTTTGAACTCAGAAGACATGTATTTGGACATACACTGTCAGTGGCAGCAAAGATAGAGGTACAACTCCACAATGTCAGGCCAGCAGCCCAAGGAATTCCCTTAATATTTAGGGGCCCTGATTCAGGTAAATTTCCCACAAATGTGAGGTCTTCCTATGGAGCCCCAGCCCTAATTAGTCTCCTTCCCTGGCCTTGGTTTACTCCCATCCTAGTCCAGTATGGGAAAATGGGAGCTTGTTGCCATAACATTGGAGAGTAGCCTTGTCTAGGCCTACTAGCTCTACTTGTGGCCTAACTTCCATCCTGTCCTTTGCCACCAGCAAAATACAGACCATTGCCAAGTCTTCTGTCCCTCCATGTAAGTCATTCTTTCCAGCTCATCCTGGCTGTGAATAAGACACATTCTGCTTTATGTGTGTTTATCAAGCAGGCAGATGGACTTATTCTTCTCACCTATTTTGTTGTATTTCTGCTTCATATTTCTCTGTACTAAAAATAAATAGCAATTACATAATGATATCCAGGCTAATGTAATTCCCCATATTATGCTATATAACCAGCCCAAGCCTCTTCCATAGTGCAAAGATCTCNAGCCTCATTGTTCTACCCAGAAGCATCTTTCCCCTCTACAGAGAGAGGGCTCTGGATGGCTCTTTGGTGTGTTCTATGTGCAAAATTCCTGCCATTTGTCACAGTGGATTCTTGAGTGCAGTATTGTCTGTTGTAAAAGTCAGGCTGCTTTCCTCATGAGAAGGTGAGTTCTCAGGGCCTCTGGGATGTTAATGCTGAGGTGCTTAACAGCTCTTGTTCTTCATAGCAGGAATGGAAACTGAATTGGCTACACTGTGATAGTAGTACCTCTGGACAGACCTCTTCACAGGACAGTCTCTTANACAACACTAGTATATCCTGTTGTGGGGTCACTCCACTTATTTTCCCAACAAGGGCTGCAGATGAGGGGTGCACACACTTCAACAGGAACATAGCACATTCCTCAAAAATCCATTCACAAAAATAATTCAGTGTTGACATTAACATTTTAGCTCTGTGGTGATCTCAATGTGGATGTTTTCCAGTTTCATTACAAGTAATTATATTATTTCTTGCATCACAGAAGTTTTCATAGCTACACTAAAAAATACAATATGACAAAACTTAGGATCTCAAACACAAGAAGTTTGTCATAGACAACTAATATTTTGGTATAGACCAACATGCCAGGCTCACCCCCCTGATGCACCTCTGTTCAGACAGGTTTTACCCAAAATAGTTGATCTACTCCAGTTCAGTAGTTTTCTACTCGTAGCCCTTCCGGTAGCCTATTGATCAACAAAGGCAAGAAGCTTTTGTTGGGAGTTCCTCAGCAGATACCACCCACACCTCTCCTAGGGTCTATCTGAGGGGAGCCAGATTCTTTCTCTCTGGGCTCCTTTACTTGCACAACCATCATGAATGAACAAAAGCTTGGGTGTTGCTTTCAGTCTGGTTCACAGCCCAAAATGACACTGTGAGCCAGGCAAAGCACTTTATCACATGACCATCCATCCCTGTTTACCCACAGCCCAGGGCTTTCTTAGGATTTTATGGAACAAAACTGACATAGATCTAGGAAGACAGAGGCAGTTGACCATGGCACTTCTAAGAGGGAAAGAAACCACCATGATATGAATTCAAAAACTGTCAATCTTTGTGATTTTTTTTTCTCTGACCAATGGATTGTTTAAAATTGTGTTGTTGGGTTCAGGAGGCTGGAGAGCTGGCTCAGTTGTTGAGTGCTTACTGCTTTTGCAGAGGACATGGGTTTAGTTCCCAGCACCTACATCAGGAAGCTCACAACTGCCTGTAACTCCAGTTCCAGAGAATCTGATGCCCTCTAGCCTCCGAGGGCACTTGCATGCACATGGTGCACATACACTCATGAAGGCACACCTACATATAATTCTTTTAACCTTAAGAAAAAAATGTTATTGGGTTTGATATGCGGCTCAGCAGGAAAGCACTTCCTCATCACTCATGAAGCCCTAGCTTGACAAAAATAAAAATAAAATTGTGTTGTTTAATTTCTAAATATTTAAGTTTTCCAGATATTTTGTTTTTGCTTTCATTCACTTTTTGGTTATCATACAAAATAATGTTTAATATGACATGTATATCATTGTTCTGGACCTCTGTTCACCCCATCACTCTCTCTTTTCTGTCTTCTTCTCTCCTGTTGGTGGCTTCTTCCTCCAAATAGTCTTCCATTATGTTTTCTTGTCATGTGTATGTTCTTATATGTGTGTGTGTGAAGTCATATATACATTTGAAATATAGATCTTACCTATTGTGAGAATAATGTACTTTATAGGGAAATGTACTTAGCAGGATTTGTAACCTTTTGAAATTTGTTGAAATTTTGTTTTGTGGTTCAGCACAAAAACATATCATGGTGAGTGTTCCATTTATATGGGAAAAAGACTGTGTGTTCTTAGCAGAGAGTTCTATAAATGTCAGCTAGGTCAAGATGGTTGCTAGTGCTGCCTTGGTCTTCCACTGCCTTTGTCTACCAAGCTCTCTGCTCTGTCAGTTACTGAGAGGGGAGTAGGAGCATTCCTGTAATGGCCATTGGCTTGTCCATTTCTCCTTTGATGCTGTTTTTTGCTTCCTGTATTTTAAAACTCTGTTATGAAATATACACATATTTACAAATATTACAGCTTCTGATGGAACACACACACACACACACACACACACCCCATTATGAAAGTTCCCTCTTCATCTCCGGCACTGTTCCTTATTTTGAAGTCTGGGTTAAATAATTCATAAGCTTCTTCATGACTCTAAAAGAGAAAAAGGAAAAGGAAGCACTTTTGTCCCTGAAGCTACCTGATTCATTTATACTCAAAGGGATCTGCATTTTCATTCCCTCTCATGGTGTGACATATCTCAAGGCTTAGAGCATCATTAATGCAAAAACCAAGGCTCTGTCAGAACAGACCCTCCCAGATGTGATTCCAATGTGGTTGCTAGGGAAGCAGCTGTTTCTGTCTGCTGAGCTGGCCAGAAGAAGTGGCAGTTTATCAGTTCCCAGAACCTGAGTGGTAGTTCCTGAATGTATCATATTAATGAGGCAGGTGCTAATGGCACCCTTTGTAAGCCTCACAAACACAAGTGACCTTCTTGTCTGTCCAGCTTGTCTGTCCTTTTGTCTGCACAGGGATAGAGTGGGGTCTCGAGGTTCTTGAGCCTATAGAATCAAATGATCAGTGTATCAAGATCTACTCTGATGTTCATACTTACGGAGTAGCCAAAGGGGCAAAGGTACCCGTGTTAGTTACTTTTCTCATTGCTGTGACCAAATACCTGACCAGAAGCAACTTGAAAGTGTATTTAGGTACACGTTTGAGAATATAGTACATCACGGCAAGAAATCATGGTGAAAGGACATTGAGGTGGCTAATCCCATCACATCCACAGCTAGAAAGCAGAGAGAGATGAGATGAATGCTCGTGCTCAGATGGACATCTCCTTTTTATTCAGTCTGGGACCCCAGCCTATGTGGCCCACTTTCAAAGTGGGTTTTCCCTCTTCAAGTAACTATTTCTTGAAATGCCCTCCTAGATACATTCACAGGTGTGTTTCCATGGTGATTCTAAATCCTATAAAGTTGACAATCAAGATTAACTATCACAGCACCCATGGTTTTTAAGTTAGAAGATGGGGAGAATGGTGTCCCCAAGCACTGCTATGGACCATCTTATTTTACTGTTACACACATTCAGCACAAGGGTAGAACCTACTAGATGCTCAATATATACTTTTGGATGATTTGATGAATAATTTTAAGGCATTGCTGTCAAAATGTGTTCTCAGGAAAAAAGGGGGATACGCTGGGTGTTAAATACTCTTTTTCTTAGAGACTCTATTGGTCAAATTTCCATTACAGACAACAGAACCACTCTAGCTAATGTATGCCAAATGAATGTTTCAGGGAGCCATGTGGTTACAAAGAATGAATAATCTCTAAGCTAAGTGACCNTACCCAAAGACATCCACAGAGCTGGTCCACTGAGTGAAGAAATTGCCTTTTCTGGCAGCAGAACTAGAAACTAGGACTTCTAGGTGTACACCATTAGTGGGTAGGACAGGAAGAGGTACCAAGACGTCAGACTCCAAGGCCATATGTGTCTGCTAGAACCTACCACAGAAAATAGATGCTGTGACTCTTACTGCTTAACTCAGCTCTGGATTCAAGACCCAAATAAGTCTATCTGATCAATGATCTGAACCCCATCCAGAGCCACACCTGCAGAGAGTTGGGGACATACAGTGCTCAACTTTCCAGGTACTACTAGAGAGGAATTTACCCTAGAAAGAAGCTGGAATGGATGCTTAGTGCACTAGCAAGTGCTCTCTACTAGGTGCCTAGTAAGAGGGAAGTTCAGGTTTAAAGTGCCTCAAGAATATCATGCTGGCTCCTAATGTTACCTAAGATTGGAAAGGCTGGAGAACAGCCTTGAGTGAGTGAATAGGAAAGAACAAGAGGAAGAGAAACTGGGAAAAGAAACAGGAACAGTAAGAGTACTCATGGAGAAAAGCCAGAGAGGTGGGAATGTAACTCATCTTCAGAAAACCTAAGCTGGCCAGCAGTAGTAACGAATTCCCCTCAAGTGCCTGCCTTGAGGAGATTTCTATCAGCATCCAGAACAGATGCTACAAGCAGCTAAGGATTCTAATCTGAGGGATATTCAATGAATCTAGGCACACTGAGTTCTTTAGTCCATTCCTTTATTCTTCTCAGTCAGTTCCATCTACATAGTTTCTTTTCTGTTCTCATACTTAGCTCCTCTCAGTCCCTTATGCTGTTCTCTCATCTCTATCTAGCTCTTTTCATCTCTGTCCTCATCTTTGTTCTTCTCAATCCATTCTTTCTGTTGTTCTCTCATATCTGTCTAGGTCTTTTCCATCTTCCCCTCTTCTTTGTTCCCCAAGCATATATATATCCATTCATTAACAACTTGTTAGTAAAAACTACAAAGTAAACTCTCAGGAAAAGTATTCTGAGAAGAGTCACACTGTAGGCGAAAGTTTGTCCGGTTTCCCCGCTCAGCTCCCAGGGCCCGCTTAGACCCAAATAAACACACAGAGGCTTATATCATTTTTAAACTATGGCCCTGGCAGGCTTCTCGCTAGCTAGCTCTTANATCTTAAATTAACCCATTTTATAAATCTATGTCGCCACGTGTTCCATGTGGCTTTACCTGTGCGCAGTTACATGTTGCTTTCTGGGTGGCAGAATGGCATCTGCCCCTGCTCTGCTTTCGGCTTCTCTTCCCCTAGTTCGAATGTCCCACCTAACCTTATTCTGCCTCACCATTGGCCAAACAGCTTTATTTATTAACCAATCAGAGCAACACATTTTTAGAAAGACATTCCCATCATCACACTTGGCAAAGACTTGGTCAGCTTAATTGATGATTGACAACAGCTGTAGGTTGTAAAAAGTTCTGACAATCTCTTAAAGGGATAGCTACAAGGACTATGAGGAAAGAAATTAAGCCAATGAGAGATTTAAGGAAAAGGCAAAGAATATGTGTACTATTATGTGATTAATAATATCTGGAAATGGTTAGTCAGTTAACAGCCTTTTTCTGTTAGTCTCCTGAATCTCAGGACCTCTATATAATTAGTCTACTGAGCCTAAAATCTTGCATTAAAAACTGGTGTAGAAATAAATACAAAGTGTTAATTGTTATTTGAATCAGAGTGGGGAGGTGCTGGTGGAGGAAGCTTAGGGCAACATAGGTGCTATTGATCTCTTGAAGGACTCAGATATACCAAGGTCAGACACCTGCACTATCACTTCTAGGTCACTATAATTCTTCTGAAGGGTTTTGATCTAACAAGGCCAGGCACCCGCAATTCCGCTCTGTGGAAGTTCTATGAGGACACTTTGTTATGGTGATGGAAGCTAATGATGATCCTGTAAAGCTGGCAGTGCCTGCCCAGTCCCTTCCAAAAGACACTCACACATGCTTAGAGTAAAAATGCAGGCACAGCCATACAGAATCAAGAAATATGGTCTCCTGGATCCCAACAGGAATTATCACAGATACCAACACAGCAGGGGACTGTACAGACTCACTATCCCTTATCTGAAATTTATGAGAATGGATTATTTTCCTTTCTTTAAAGTATTTCTAATGAGATAACTTGACACTATGGTTTGCATCTAGAATGACTCTCCCAAAAGTCATGTGTTGAAGATTCAGTCCCCAATGCAGAGTGCTCAGAGGTAGGGCTTTGGGGATATGACCAGATCAAAAGGGCTCTGATGTCATCAGTCAGTTGTTGATAAATTCATAATTGGGTGGCATATAAGGAAGTGGATCCTTGTTTGGGGAAGTGGGTCACTGGCAGAATGTACTGGGAGACTATATCTTGTCTCTGGCCTCTTCCTTACTTCCTCTCTGTCTCACTCTCACTTCTTTTGCCTCTAGTCAGGTGGGCAATACTGCACCATACTCTCTCCATTGTGATGTTCTGTCTCACCACTGGACCAGAAACAAACAACCATGTACNGAAACCTCTAAAGCCATGAGCCAAATGGCTTTTTAACTTCTTTTATTTTGTGTGTATTTTTGTCACAATGACAGAGAGCTAACACAGGTTGGCATAGTATTAAAGTCCAAATATAAAATCTGTGAATTTCATATATACCTTATGCACATAGACCAGAAGTAATGCACAATTACCAGAAGTAATTTTAATATAATATTTTGCACATAAAACAAAGTTTGTCTCTGCAGTTGAAGGTGCTGGGAGGATCTTTTTACCCCTTGGAATGCTGAGTAAACTATACATTATATACCTGCATTTTTATCACAGCCTACTACAAGAAGTCAGATATGAAATTTTCTATTTTGTAGGGCAAGGTCTTGTCAGCACTCAAAAAACTTTGAGATTTGCTTAGTTCAAATATACATTTGCATGTGAGTATGTTACATCATATATATCAACATAGACTTAAAAAATAATGTTAGGGCTGGAGAGATAGTTCATCAGTTACACTAACCCCTAACTCTANCATTAATCCTAACCCTTACCCTTCTGCTGTCACAGAGGACCCAGGTTCAGTTCCCAGCACCCACATCAGGTAGCTCACAAATGCCTGTAACTCCACTTCCAGGGAATCCAACATCCTTTGTCCTCTTAGGGCACCTGTATGCACATGGTGCACATAAACTCAAGCAGATACACATACATACACATAGATTTTAAAAAATGTTCAGGAACCAGTGAAATGGCTTGCTGGGTAAGAATGCTTGCCACCAAATCTGTTGATCTGAATTAAATTCCTGGGACCCACGAGATAGAAAGAGAGACCCAATTAAGTTGTCCTCTGACCTCCACACATGTGCNGCGACATAGATGCACTACTACACACATGCCAAGTGAGTAAAAGTCTACCAAACTGCACACACTAAATAAATATAAAAATTAAAAAAACAAAAACAGTGTTGGTTTGGAAAGATGGCTCAATAATTAAAAGCACTGACTGCTCTTCCAGAGAACCAGGGTTCCTTTCCCAGAACCCATATGGCAGCTCACAACCATCTATAACTCCAGCCCCAGTGGCTGTGGCGCCTTCCGCTGGTCTCCACAGTCACTATGCGCACATGTGCACAGGTATACATGCAGGCAAAAATAGCCAAACTTGTAAAATAATAAATAAAAATAATGTTGAATGAAAAGCAAGATATCAAAAGTTACAGATAGGATCTTTTTAAAACATAGGTGCACTAATATGAATCCTGTTAAAGGACACACAAGTGTGGGTGTACATGTGCAAATGTGTAAGGGTACAAATTTCATCCAAATTGAAGCATTCCCTCTAAGAGGATTAAGGGAGGCTCATGAAACTCGGGAAGTAAACAAACTTCACAAGTCCCAGAAAAGCAGAAACTTCCAAGATTCGCAAGGTCTCTCCTAAGGTTATAAAAGCAGCAAATTGCTGAAAGAATAGACTCTGAGTCCTAAGGGACTGTCTGCAAGTAGTGGAGAGAGCTGGGAAAAATGCAGCTTCTGTGAGCCATAACCCATGTTGGGTGGGCTTTTCAGGAACTCAGAGCTGCCTGAGTCATCCTTGCTCCTGTAAGTAACCCCAATAAAAACCAAGTTGACTTTGGTAGAATTATTACTTTGATTTGTCCTTGGTGTTCTATCTGCGGTAAGCAGACATTTGTGTCATTTCTCCCCAGGAAAAGTCACACTATAGTGTGCTTCCTGGCACATGATTGTTAGAGGTTAACTCAGCAACTTGAGGGATCAAAGTAGAATTAGCCAATGTCATGTCAAAGAGCCTTATCTCCATTCCCAGTGTTCATTTTTTTAATGTATAGAAGAAAATAGACAACATATTCACAACTATTAATTTAGGTAGATGATAATATAATTTCCAGATCCTCTATGAAGTCTAACTTCTCACAAAATTGTTTTGTTTGATTTTTGAAAAAGAGAAGGTGGTTTCACACATTTAATGTAACTTGATCAACATTTGTTTCTGGCTGACACATCTGGATTTGCTGCATCACAGGATCCAGCACTGCTCTCCCTGCTCTCCTGAGGTTTAGGCAAATTGATGAGATTTCAGGTGGCTCATCCCACATACGGAGATGCAATTTAAAACCACCATGGCTTCTGCTGTCCTTTGGAGGAGGGCAGGTGGGCCAGCTCTGAGCTGTAGTAACTGAACTTTGGTTAGAGCAAGAGAGATGGCTCTGGAGGACAGAAGCAGAAAATATTCTCTCCAAGGGAAACTGGTTAGCTCACAGAGGGGCAAGAGAGCTGGAGAAATGGGGTTATCAGAGTACCTGAGACTCAGGAGAAGTTCTAGATTGAAGGAACAATATCTCTCCAGACTGGGTACTGCTGTGGTCAATAGAACGAAGAGCATTGGTCATCCTAAGGGTGTTCCTAGAATCACCCAGATTGCCCAGGTTGATTACATGCCCTTCCCAGCCTCACAGGGGCAGAACATCTTGATTTCTATCCATCTGAGGGCCTACATAGTGAAAAGAGATTTCCCTAAAAGGAAATCAAGAAACAGTCTCCTGAGAGGGCTTCATAGAGATGCTGAGAAACATCCAAGGCTGACCAACACACAGGATACTTATAATCAGACCCATTTTACAGATGAGGGAAGTGAGTCCCAGAGAAGGTTAAATCATTTTGCCATGGCCACACATGTAGGAAAGAACTAAAATTCTAGCTCTGAGGCTCTTTGAGTCCCAAGCTCATCCCACTCACCACTCCAAAGTCCTCAAAGACAATGAGAAGGGCACAGAGGACAAATTCTTGCCTGATGTTTCCCACAGTATACTGGTCATCTGAAAGCTGCATCTTCTCAGAATGTCCGTGTTTTCTCAGTCCAGATGGAAATTAAGGCCATGACCAAGCTCAGGATGTGCTCCTGTGCTTCAGGATGATGCTAAAAGCATTGTCTTATTACAGGCTGGAGATACAATTCCTCAATTTGTGTGGCTGGAATACGTGCCTGTGAAGGACAAATTAAGATGGCCCTGGTGAGACTAATCACATAATAAATGACAGTCGCACTCCCAAGAGCCCAGATTCATGGAGAAGTGGCCCTGCATGCTGTTAAGGAGCCCT
This sequence comes from Neotoma lepida, assembly GCA_001675575.1. Classification (NCBI taxonomy): domain Eukaryota; kingdom Metazoa; phylum Chordata; class Mammalia; order Rodentia; family Cricetidae; genus Neotoma; species Neotoma lepida. The sequence goes on along the minus strand of LZPO01008312.1, from coordinate 81,074 downwards.
GGATAGGCAAGCCTGTGCACACCTGCCTTTATGCTCATCCTTCCCCAAGAGGAAATGAAGAGGCTGAGGGTGGCAGGAAATTGGGTACCAAATGGGGTGCTTTGGCATAATGAAATGAGCTTGTTTGTCTCCTGAAGAGCCCAACTGATCACACTTAGAAGAAAATGTTTTAGATGAAGTCCTCGGTAATCTTGTCACTATGATAATAACTAATGCTTAGGCTGTACAGCCGGCTGAGAACAAGCAGGAAGGAGGGCAGTGAGGGGCAACATTTGTAATATTTTCCATTTGAGAATTATCTTCTGCACAAGAAGCAGACAGCCTAGAGCTGGAAAAAAGTGGTTCAGGTGAAGAAATGGCACCAGCTATGCATCAAAGGACAATTTCCTACCAAATCACTCTGGATTGAGAGAGAGAGAGAGAGAGAGAGAGAGAGAGAGAGAGAGAGAGAGAGAGAGAGA
>LZPO01008312.1:68278-80597 GCA_001675575.1 Neotoma lepida | reverse complement strand
AGAGAGAGACAGAGAGAGAGACAGAGAGAGAGACAGAGAGAGAGAGAACTACCTTGCAGAGAACCATAAAACAACATATTATGTGCTTTAATGATTATATAAGAAAAGCATGCCCATCATTTAAAAAAAAATCAGATAATGGGCCAGAGAAATAAATTAGTGGGTAAAGCGCTTGCTGTGTAATCATCAAGACCTGAGTTAAATCCCCAAACCCCGTGTATAAAAGGCTAGGCGTGGTGGTGTACACTTGTAGACCTGTAATCCCAATGCCGGGGGAAGTGGAAACAGGTGGATCCCTAGGGCGATCACTGACTGCCAATCCAGCCTAGCCTAATCAATCAATGAGCTCCAGGCTAGTGAGAGCCCAACTGATAATACCTGAAATAAAATGTTTTAGATATGATCCCCTAGTAATCATGTTACTATGACAATAACTAATATTTAGGCTGTACAGAGACACTAGCTATAAAAGGGGGAGCAAGATGTCTCATTGGGTAAAAATGCCTGCTCTCCATTCTGACAACCTGAGTTCTATCCTTGGGACCCACATGGAGGAGGGAGAGAACCATTTCCTACAAGCTGCCTGACTGCCACATACACACTGTGATTTGCAGGTGCCCAATCACATCCACACCCACATCCATCATAAATGAATATGATTTTAAAGAGAAATGCTAAGGAAGGAACAATGTCCAAGGGTGATCTTTTGCCTCCACTTTCCCATCTGTACACACGCACTGGCGCACACACACACACACACACACACACACACACACACATGTACACACATGTATACACACATACAATCAAATAACATCAACTTGCAGGGTAATTCTGACTCCTATCTCAGCCACGTGGGGGGCTTCCTTGGCTGCCACTCACATCAAAATACTTACTGAAACATTATGTACTTCCATTCCTTAGGTTTTCTCTAGTATTGAAACATTTCCTAAGTGCTCTGGGCCCATCACATCTGCCCCTGCCAGAGATTCAAAGGTGGTTGACAGGACAGTGCAGATTCACACCCCCTCACAGTCACAGCCCTAGCTCTGCTAGTTGGGGGGCCTCCTGGTTCCTGGTCTTCCCCACACTGGTTTCTCACCCGCGCCTGATTCTGCTTCTACCCACACAGGCCCAGGCCTGGTATCTGTTCTTGATTGCTGTGATAAACACATGACCAAAAGCAAATTTTGGAGACCAAAGGATTTGTTTCATCTTATGTTTCCAGGTAACAGTTCATCACTGGAAGCCAATAAGGCGGGAACCTGGAGGCAAGGACTGAACCACACTGCTTATTGGCTTCCTCTCTGGCTTATCTGTTTGCTTTCATATACAACTCAGGACCACCTGTCCAGGAGTGGCACCACCCACAGTGGGCTGGTACCTCCTACATCAAAGCAAGGCTTTCACGTAAAAGCAGGATAAAAAGAAAGGGAAACTATAGTGATATGAGAAAGGAGCCCATCACCTAAAAACTGGTGGAAGCCTCTCCTGCCAGCTGAGAATCAAGAATTCCAGCAAAACAATGGACTGCCTGAGTATGCATTTAATCCTAGCATCAGGAGGCAGAGGCAAGCAGACCTCTATGAGTTTGAAGCCAGCCTGGTCTACATACACAATTAATGTTTGTTTAAGGTCTTTCTCCCTTCCCAGCTGTGAACTTGCAATCTTTCAAGAATCTCAATAGGAACTTTGTTTGCAGAAAAGGAAATGCCCTATACTCTTGCAANCCTAGTTGCTCCTGGTTTTATTTTACCAGATTATCGTCCTATCCTAGGTTTCTCTGGAGCCTCCCTGTAATCTCATTTATTGAAAAAGAAGAGAAAAAAGTTTCTTAGCAAGTTGAGAGCTTGGTATTTGCATTAATGGCTAAACACTTAACCCTGACTCTTCTTTGGGAAGGCCATGTTCTGGGCCTCAGCCAGCCACTTCCTCCTTTGGGTAGATTAGGGGGCAGCAGGGTTTCAGGAAAAGTAATGTTCAGGTGCCTGGACACTGTCAAACCTCTCCTTTAATCTGAGAATCAGCTCAGTCTATTCTCCCTGCAGGTGGTAACTTCCTTCACCGGATAGGAAATAAGTTTGCTCATGGCCCCATGGCTCCATCTTTCTTCTCAAGTTTTCTACTCAAAGAAGGATCATGCTCCCTCCCAATTTCAACTTGAAGAGTGTTAGGGGAGAACCCTAGGCTTTCTTGGGTCCATTGACCACTTACAACTCAATCAACCATGGTTAAGGTCAAAGTCATTTTTGATACAGCCAGAGTGTGAGTTTTCTTAATAGCTAACTCACACAGTGGGTTCACACTGGTCTGGTGGCCACCTAAATCTCATACCTTACTCCCTTTTTCATGTAACTCAATAGATAGAGAACTGAATTTGCTAGCTGTTCATTTGTTTACTGTGTTTTCTACAAAACTGAAATGATACAAAACAGGGTACTTTTTCTTTCAAGACAGGGCCTCACTGTGTAGCTCTGGTTATTCTGAAACTCACTATGCAGACCAACATGGTCACAAACTCACAGATCTGCTTGCCTCTGCCTCTGCCTCCCACATGCTGAGATTAAAGGCATGCATCATTATGCCTGGCATAACAGGGTACTTTTGTGTGCTGAGTTTCCAAACTGTGTCTTAGCTTCAGGGATGTTCAACTCATCTTTGCCCTGGTGTCTTGTTACCAAAGCCAGTGGCTGAACAGGAGACTAAGGAAGGCTAAGAGAAGAAGCCTTGGGGGAGAGAAATGGAGTGGGAATTATGCACAACTTCAAAGGAACATTCCATGAGAGTGTAGCCTTCAGATGATAAATTCACTAGATATAATTAATTCATTTAAAACGTATCCCATAAAATATATTCATATAATTGCATTTTATATAATAAATTCATAAACTGTGCCTGGGTACAAGCAATTCTTTGGGCTAGGTTTGTCTTATGAATAATATGTTAATAAAGAATATATTTGAGGGAATCTCCATATTCAAGATAATCTTATTAATGTTTCTCTGGGTCACTGAGTCCTTCCCTCCTCTCCCCCAAGTCTTACTAGCTGAGAGCCTATTGTTTCTATTTCCAGCAGCTTAAGCACTTTCAGTATGTGGTTTCTAGATTTNTCATCAATTTGCATGTATTCTTGTCATTTACAGGTGACTGATCATATCTTTCTTGCAGGCTGGGTCTTATGTATGTATGTAAATAGGTGAGGGAAATGGGACAGTGACTTTAAATTCACACTTGGCCCTATCAACCATTATCATAACAAGTTGCCTAAGCACGTGTTAGTTTTCTTAATAACTATGCCTTTTGGTGAATGCATGTTGGGCTTTCAGCCAGATAAAACCCTCACACCAAGCTAGGCAGTGGTGGCACACACTTTTAATCTGGGAGGCAGAGGCAGGCAGATCTCTATGAGTTCAAGGTCTGATCTACAGAGTGAGTTCCAGGACAGCCAGGGCTACAAAGAGAAACCCTGTCTCCAAAACCCAAAACAAACAAACCAAAACAAAACCCTCATATCTTTTCTTTTTTATTTATTTAAATTTTTTTTCACTTTACATACCAACCAAAGTTCCCCCTCCTATCCCTCGTCCTGCCCCCACTGCCTCCCCCTCTCCACCCCCCATCCACTCCTCCAAAAGGGTAAGGCCTCCCATGGGGAGTCAACAAAGTGTGTACATTCAGCTGAGGCAGGACCAATCCCCCACCCCCTACTCCTGCATCAAGGGTGAGCAAGGCATCCAACCATAGGGAATGGGCTCCAAAAAGCCTGCTCATGCACCAGGGATAGATCATGATCCCACTACCAGGGGCCCCTCAAACAGACCAAGCTACACAACTGTCTCCCACATGCAGAGGGCCTAGTTCGGTCCTATGGAGGCTCCACAGCTGTCAGCCTAGAGTTCGTGAGTTCCCATAAGCTTGGTTCAGTTGTCTCTGTAGATTTCCCCATCATGATCTTGATCCCCCTTGCTCATATAATCCCTCCTCCCTCTCTTCGACTGGACTCCAGAGTTCAGCCTGGTGTTTGGCTGTGGATCTCTGCATCTGCTTCCATCAGTTACTTGATGAAGGTTCTATGATGACAGTTAGGGTACTCACTAATCTGATTACAGGGGAAGGCCAGTTCAGGCACTCTCTCCACTATTGCTAGTAGTCTAAACTGGGGTCATCCTTGTGGATTCCTGGGAATTTCCCTAGCACCAGGTTTCTCCCTAACTCCATAATGGCTCCCTCTATCAAGATATCTCTTTCATTGCTCTCACACTCCGTCCCTCCCCCAGCTTGACCATCCCATTCCCTCATGTTCTCATCCCCCATCCCCTCCCCTTTGCAACCCCCCCACCCCTAGTTTACCCAGGAGATGTCATCTATTTCCCCTTCCCAGGGCGATCCATGTGTCCCTCTTATGGTCCTCCTTGTTACCTAGCTTCTTTGGAGCTGTGGGTGGTGTCTTGTTATCTTTTGCTTTACATCCAGTATCAACTTATTAGTGAGTACATATCATGTTTGTCTTTCTGAGTCTGGACTACCTCACTCAGGATGATATTTTTGAGTTCTATCCATTTACCTGCAAATTGCATAATGTTATTTTTTTCACAGCTGAGTAATTAATACTCCATTGCATAAATGTATCATATTTTCTTTATCCATTCTTCAGTTGAGGGGCATCTAGGTTGTTTCCAGATTCTGGCTATTATGAATAATGCTGCTATGAACATAGTTGAGCAAGTGTCCTTGTGGTATGATTGAGCATCCCTTGGGTACATGCCCTAGAGTGGTATCATTGGGTCTTGAGGTAGATTGATTCCCAATTTTCTGAGAAGTTACCATACTGATTTCCAAAGTGGTTGTACAAGTTTTCACTCCCACCAGCAGTGGAGGAGTGTTCCCCTTACTCCACAACCTCTCCAGCATAAGCTGTCATCAGTGTTTTTGATCTTAGCCATTTTGACAGGTGTAAGATAAAACTGTCATATCTTGTTGACATAATTTTTCACTAGCCTGGGGAAAAGATTCTCGGCCTAGGATTTGGGACCCTTGAAAAGTAAAAGTGTGATTCCTTTCTAGTATTTTAAGCTCTTGTCTTTGAGTGGAGAGTGTGCTGTCTGTTTCCTGTTTCCATAATAAAATACTCAAGGCTGGATAATTTATAGAGAAAACTGGCTTATTTGGCTCCAGGTTCTGGAGGCTGAAAGTCCAAGCAGATGGCATTAGTCCTTTGTGACAGATGTTACTGTGGTGGGAGTCTAAGAGAGCCAGGGATATCATGTGGTGAGATAGAAGCCAGAGAGGGGAAGGGCAATTTCACATTTGTAGTCTGCCCTCTTCTGGGAACTTTTTGGCCTCAAAGTGGCCTATTCACCTCCCTTTAGGTGCCTCTTGAAGGCACCACTCTGCCTCTCAACATCACCACACTGATTTCCAAATGTACCTTTGAGTTGGCTATGGTGGTACATACTGCAATCCCAAAACTCTTGAGAGGTAGAGAGAGACAGAAAGATCAAGAGACCAGTCTGAGATGCATAGAGAGCTTGAGTCTAGCCTGGTTGGTAGGAAACCTTATCTCAGAAACCACCTACCTACCCATGCACATGCATGCATGCATACACACACATTATAGCTTAGAGGAACACACACTCCCACTGAATCAGGAAGCAATGACTTCACATGCCATACTTTGACAATATTCTAATACTTGTAGCATGTGATTGGTACTGGATTTATACAAATCCCAGTGATGACCCTGCCCCCAACCTCCATTGTGGCAGCTTGAGTCTGCATGTGATCACAGCACTTGTTTGAGTGCCTGGTTTGTTAATCATGTTATGGCTTCAACAGAGTTCTCAGTGGCACACTCTGTGACTTAATTAGATTTTTATTTTGCCACAGCAGGGGAAAGCATATTACATTTCCAGCCAGTGTTTCATTTGAACTCAAAGAATCCTCATTGAAGGAAAGAGCTGGAGCACTCTTTCACTAATCTCTCAACCTGTTTAACACATCTGACTTCTGTTGCTCAAGGCATCTGTCAAAACTAGCCTTTAAATCCTGATTTAATCTCTGATTCATGATACAGCTTTTTACCCCTTGAGACTTTTAATTCTTGATTGTATGCTAAAAAGTGACAAAGCTTCAGGAAATGAAAAATCACCTATTTCATATTTTTAAAAAGGCTCATTGATGGAAGAAGGAATTGTGCATGAGTTGAATTAGATGGTTGTGGCAGATCCACTGGGCAGCAGCTGCTGGGGAGCCAAGTGATGCAAGAGGCTTCAGAGCCCTCAGGGCTTCGGAGCTGGTTTCAGCAGAAGGGTTGGGAAGACTGGCAGAATACTAGAAACATTTCAGCTTTTCCCTTTTGCACTTCTGTCATTTTACCATTAAAATATGGGTAATAACTTCATATTTACTATGAAACCTACTCATTTCCAGTTGCTATCTAAGTAAGCCCTTTGACTGCTCAATCTTACTGGGGAGGTATAAAAATTACNATTGAGATAGGGAAATTGTCCTAGTCACTGTTTTATTTCTGTGAAGAGATACCAAAACCAAAGCAACTCTTATAAAAGAAAGCATTTAATTGGGGGGAGGGTGTTTATAGTTTCAGAGGTTTAGTTTATTATCATCATTGTAGGTAGCATGGCAACATGACCCTGGAGCAGTAGCTAAATGCTACATCCTGATCCACAGGCAGCCCAAGAGACACTGGGCCTGGCATGGACTTTTGAAATCTCAAAGCCCACCCCCAGTGACATACTTGCTCCAAAAGGCCACACCTCCTAATCCTTCTAATCCTTTCAAATAGTGCCACTCTCAGGTGACTAAGCATTCAAATTTATGAGCTTATGGGGGCCATTCTTATTCAAACTACCACAAAAATGGAGGCTGACAAGAGGTTAAGGAATAGCACCAGGCATCTGGTAAGTAGAGGGGTCTGTATTTAAAGCTATATTTAAATACAGCTTTAAAGCTCAGCACTCACTATATCATGCACATGCTTAACCCCCAACCATGAAACACAAGAACAACACACCCTATCACACATCACTATTTATGCAGCTATGCTGGTGCAGAAATTCAATGTTGATGTCCTAGATGTCAGAGTGAGGCGTAGCTTTGTGGTATCTTCCAGAAACCAACCTCTTGGTGCATCTGTAGAATGGGCATGGCAATCTCACACTGCCCAGGGCAGCCACAAGGTGGGGAACCAGGCAATGACTATTGGGAAGTATAAAGATAAAAGGCTTATGACGGCTGCCAAGACTCACTGTGCATCATCTGCATATAGGACCTGGACCACACAGAACCCTTTTCACCTTGTATTTCCCTTAAACTCATTGGAGTGATAAGAAAAAAAAATGAGGTCTTTTAGGAAGTCTGTGTTGTAGATGGAGAAACAAACCCATAAAGGTCTCCAGCATCACATAGCCAGGAAGATTAGAGTATCTGTCCCAGCACCCCTGGCTTGGTGCTCCCAGCAGATACCCACACAACATGGTTTTGTAATACCTCTGCTGCTATCTGCATGAAGGCTTCTCATCCAGCACCTCAAGGGTCCTCCTTCTTCCCCAAGAACCTCCTCACCTATCTTTTCACAACTGCCAGCTTGTTCTTGAGCTTTCATTCTCTCAGTCACCCTTCTCTGATCCACCCCATGTNCTTCTTTTGGGATGCCCAACCTGTGGCTCATAGGCTACACATACTCCAAGATACCTAATAATGTGGCCCAATACAAAATTGTAAACATACTTAAAACATTGAAAATTTTCAAGCAATTTTGTAAGTAACTTGATTGTGTGGTTCTTTTAAAAATTTTTTAATTTAAAAACTTTATCATGGGGGAAGGAGACAAGTGCCACAGAGCACAGGTAGAGGTCACAGGACAACTTTGTGGAGTCAGTTCTCTCCTTTCATTTTTATGGGGGCCATGGGGAGTGAACCCAGATTGCTAGGCTTGTGTAACAAGTTATTTTAGTTATTTGATGAGCTATCTGTTGAGTTGGGCTGGGAGTTTCTTGAGTGTGAACTTTGTAGATGACATTTTGTTGCAACATTAAAAGGTTGGATGAATCTAACTTTCACTTTCAGTTGCTTGGGAATAAAATGACCATGAAGACTTTTCCCTGCAGTTTCTACTTCCAGTTTCTGCTCTGAGTTTTTCATTTTTTTCTAAATATTTATTTTTTTAAGAAAGCATGTGTATATGTGTGTGTGTGTGTGTGTGTGTGTGTGTGTGTACATGTGTGCACATGCCTATGCACCTGTTTAAGTATATGTGCACAGATGTGTGCAGAAGTCCATGGAAGTCAAAAGAGGGTATTGGATTCCCTTGAATTGCACTTATAGGAGATTGTGAGCCACCTTGTGGATGTCTGGATTTTAACTAAACCTTGTGGGTGCTGGGAACTGAGGTCCTTTGCAAAAGCAGTAAGTGCTCCTAACCACTGAGCCATCTCTTCAGCCTGTTCCTCTAACTTTGATTCGGGAGCTCTCCAAAGGATTGGATGTATGGGACCCGTGATACACTGAATGCTGCTGGTCACGTGACCATGGCTGACCTTGGCACAGAGTCATTAACAAGGGCAGGCCACAGGATCACATAGCAAGAAATATAGTCATACTGATGGAATCCTTCAGAGCATCTGATGCATTAATGCTGCTAGAACATTTGAGAGTCTTCTGATACAGCAGAGAGTGACACTGAACACAGGGTACTAGAAAGCCCATTGGTCAGGCACAGTTCCTGTTTCAGCCCATATCAGGGATAACAGCACTTGAGTCAGACCCTTTCATAACCAGTGGCCACTGCTTCTTCTGGAAGCTTGTTTTGAGTAGAAAAGGAAGGAGAACAGATGTGAGAACCAGTTCTTTTCCCTGTAAAACTGATGCTCTGCCTTCAAGGAATCAAAGGGAGGAGTGAAAGTGGGATTTCTGCAGCAGACAGAATATTGTCTCCATCCTCCTGCATAAAAACTTTATTTTTGGTGATATTCTGCTGCCTGGAAAGAAACCTGTCTCCTATGAGGATGCTGCTGCTCACAGCCACAGCTCCTTCTCCAGCTATGACTTTGGCATTTACAGAATACTATGGGGAAATGGGCGGGTAAACTACCAGCTCAGCCTAGTCTCCTGGGGGCAATTAAGTCAAACAAATGAAACCCAAGAGAGGACTGAAGCACAAGTGCAGATTGGAGTTGGGGCATGGGACAAGAAAGACTGTAGACCTGGGAGCAAGAGAGGCCCTTGTGGGCTTGATGTGGAAAGAATTCTCCATATTTCTCTTGGTTTTATAAGATACACAGTAATTTAAGTTTTTGAAAATAATTTTTGAAGATTTCACACCTGAGTACTCTATTTACATCATTTCTACCCCTTCCTCTCTCCCTCTAACTCTTCCCATGTTCCCCACTCCCTCTTAAATTCATGATCTCTTCTTAATTATTATTGCCACATATACACACATCCTATAAAACAAAACAAAAACAAAAACAAAACACAAAAACCTACTGAATTCATTTAGTGTTGCTCATATCTAGATGTAGGGCTGACCACTTGTGACTGGATAACTTATCAGGGAGTTGTCCCTGAAGAAAACCGATTCTCAGCAGCCATTGATTGACTGTACTTCTTCATCTAGAGGTGAGACCTTGTGAAATTTCTCCCATCCACATTGAACAGTACTTTAAAAGATGAAAATGACTAAGGATGTGTAGGTTTTTTTCCTCTTTAGGGGCCCGCCTCCCAGCTCCCTAATAAATACACAGAGACTTATTCTTACTTACAAATGCCCAGCCTTCGCTTAGCTTGTTTCTAGCTAGCTTTTCTAACTTAAATTATCCCATTTCTCTTAAACTAGATTTTGCCTCTGGACTTTTTACCTTTCTCTATTCTATATGTCTTTCTTTCCTTCTTACTCCATGGCTGGCTGTGTGGCTGGCATCCTCCTTTCCTTCTCCTTTTCTCACTCTTTTCCCTAGATTTCTCCTCCTATTTATTCTCTATGCCTGGAAGCCCNACCTATCCCTCTCTCGCCTAGCTATAGGCCATTCAGCTCCTTATTAGACCAATCAGAAGTTTTAGACAGGCAAAGTAACACAGCTTTACAGAGCTAAACAAATGCAACATAAAAGAATGCAACGTATCTTTGCATCATTAAACACATATTCCACAGCATAAATGAATGCAACACATCTTAAACTAATATTCCACAACAAGAATACTCTCAGATTACTGGGGTGAGAATGGCTGAGACATGGGATTGAGTTGGAGCCTGTATCCCTTCTCTTCCATTATTGTGTTTTCATAGGCATCAGGTTTGTAGTTTGAATGGGTGGAAGAGTCACGTCATAAGATGTGGGAGGCCATATAAAACTTAAGTTTCTTAGGTTGTCATTGTGTCCAAAGAACATCCTCCACACAGATGGATAGGTCCCATAGTTCTTCCTTTTGTCATTGAATAGCTGAGTAAATTTGGCTGTCATTCAGTTTGCCCTCAATTGTCCTCTGTAAAGAAGAATCTTTAATCTCTAATATCCATGGTTGTCTTTCTCCATGGGCTCTTGGGAAACACCTGGTGCTGTGGATAGATTTCATTGTGGCCAGTGCACCAGGCATCTNGGCTGGTCATATNGAGGCTATGTTCTGGTGGCACTAGCATTAGCAGGAATGGCACTTCNTTTCAACCTCTTCCGGCTGAAAGGACTTGGGTTCTTTATGACACATGGAGTTCCANCCTGGAATGACTGGGTCACTGAGGACAGTGTCCACTCTAACCCAGGCACACCTGGGTTCCAGACCCAGAATTCTTTATGTCTGGTCCTTCTTTCCCTCAATATTAAATGGTCAGTACACTGTGAAGGCACAGGTTCTGTCCACACCTGGGAGGGAGGGAGCGAATGTTTGCTCCTTGCGGACCTCCCTCCAGAGATCTCTGCTCTCTTCCTAGATGCTGCCCATCTGCCCTTCCCCGCCCATGCCATCATCGTATCTCCCATCTAGGTCAACTCTCAATCTTTCCTTTCCTTATTTCTTTTCCTGTTCACATTTAGTGAAGAATTTTTTTTTGGGGGGGGTCTTCTTAAAATGCTGATGGATTATAAATAATAAANCATTTTCCCACCATACAAAAATTCAGTGAGAAAAGCAAGGAAAAGGTGAAGCAAACCTGGGGAATAGTGTGGGTGCACAAGAACAAAGATGAGACAGTTCGAGGTCATAAAGGGCAAGAGGTGCTTAGATGCTCAAATGAGGTGGCCACAGAGGAGGTTAGAACACTCAGCACCAAAGAGGAAGGACAATGCCTTGTATGATTCAAAGGCTTCTAGTGGTCCCCAGGGGTCACTGCTTCCTCTGTAAGAAATGGAATTGGAGCTTGGTGGCTGGCTGCATCCCCAAGCTTCACTTGTAACAAGGGACAGTGATGTGGCTGCCAATCTCTTGCTCTCTCTCTTCCTCCCTCCTTCCCTCCCCCCATCCCTCCCTCTTCCCTTTCTCCCTTTTCTTTTTCCCCTCCCTCCCTTCCACTCTCCCTTCCTTCCTTCCCTTTCTCTTTCTTCTTTTTTTCTGGTTTATTGAGACAGTTTTGCTGTGTAGCTCAGTGTTGGGATTACAGGAGAATGCTACTACAAATAATTCTTCTAGCTTTTCCATGGGAAGAAGTAGGACCGTTTCCCTGTTCCTCCAGGCTTTTCCCTGGTGTGTATGTGGGGGAGGTGGGAGTGGTGTGGGTGAGAGCAGTGTTGAGAACTATATCCAGAGGTGCAAACCTCAGGCTCAGGATGGTGGAGATGCACCAGTTCAGGACACCTACCTGTGGCTGCTTCAGGAAAGAAAAGAAATCCTTCTATTGTCACTGTGTAGTGGGGGCCTGCAACCACTCTTGACACTGAGAAGACCCTGCTCATCCAGTGCATTCTCTGCACTTACTCAAGCCTCACTTTTGTCACAGGCTATTCTGTCTTCACTGGAACAAGACACATCTGTCAGAAGCAATGGACTCCAAATACATTTTGCAGAAGGAAAAGGCCTTAAAAACACAGCGTTGAATGAAAAAGTAATTTCACAGGACAAGATTCCTGCTATAGTCACATTTGTGTAAATGTTAAACTTTTCTTCAATCCCACACTGCTATCCTTCAAGGATATACACATATACATAGCCAGCTGTTCAAGGGCATACATGAAAATAAAAGGCCAAGTGTCAAAGAAGGAATCAAAAAGGGAAAAAAGAAATTTACCAAAGAGGGTCCTTGTTCAGAGCTATGATGACACTGGGTGTGGCCTGAGAAGGGCCCTTAAAACTCTCCCAAAGAACAACATTGATA
>LZPO01008312.1:47645-68189 GCA_001675575.1 Neotoma lepida | reverse complement strand
TTCTTCTTCTTCTTCTTCTTCTTCTTCTTCTTCTTCTTCTTCTTCTTCTTCTTCTTCTTCTTTTCTTCTTCTTCTTTTCTTCTTCTCCTCCTCCTCCTCTCCTCCTCTACCTCCTCCTCCTCCTTCTTCCTCCTCCTCCTTCTTCTTCCTCTTCTTTCTTCTTCCTCCTCCACTTTTCTAGTTTTTTTCTTTGTGAACTAATAAGACTATCAGAGTTACTTACATGAGTATGGGTAAGAGGTTACTTACAGGAGCATGGATAACTCACATCCTACATCCTACAGAAGCTCACCCCATCCTGGTGATCATTCATGAAAGCTGCATCTCTGATGTACTCTTCCACAACACACAGGCAGGTCAGAGAGTCTCCTGGTCCCCATTTCTTACATAGTTACCTTAAGATACTGAATCAGCCAAGGAGAGAGTCAGGTTCCAGCCCAGGTCATCATAAACTACTTGAAGTAAACACACACACACACACACACACACACACACACACACACACTTGCCCTGCATACATATATACCCATTGCACTAGTCATGGTTCCTTAGAGGAACAGAACCAATGGGATAAATATATAGTATAGGTTTTATTAGATTGGCTTACAGGATATAGCCTGCACAATGGAGAGGCTGAGAACATGGTAGCTGGTCAGTCCATGAAGCCAGGTACCTCCATTGTCTCAACTTGGTGCTGAAGGCTGGAGGACTCTTAGAGAACCACTGGTCTTTAGTCTATATTGGAGGCTTCAGATGTCAAGGAAGGAATGCAGCAGCAGGCTAGGTGAACTCTACAGCATGGTCAGAAAGCAACACAAAGATAAGCAAGCCAAAACAACGCTTTCCCCCACTCAGATCTCCTTTTACCTGATTGCCACCAAGTGTTATACACACCTTTAAAGTCTTCCCACTTTAAATAATCTGACCAAGAAAATCCCCCATAGGCGTATCCAGTGGCTTATCTCTTAGTTGATTTCAGATCCAGCTAAGTTGATAGCCATGACTAACTCCCACATTCATACTGTGGAGAGTGAGAATGAGGAGAGATATGGGTGACTTACTGTAGTCTGTGATAGAGATGGGATATTCCACTGGAAAACCTAGAATGGTACAGACTCTAAACGGAGCCAGGGCTCTTCAGGACCTGGGTTTTAGCCAAAACTTTGTTGAGGGATTTTCTTTCTTTTATCTTTTGTTATTTCATTTCCTAGCTGTAAGCTCAGGTCTGTAGCCCAGATANATTTAGAGGGGTATAAGGACAACATGAACCCTAAGAATTAAGAGCACACAGATTCCAGAAAGCTGTGAGGAAGTGGAGTAGAGGGGCCAGTCCTGAGCTACAGGAGGGCTAATCTGGTGGTTAGGATGCAACTAGCCAGGTCTGTTAGATGTTTACTGCAGGCTGCGATGACCTTTTGGCCAGTCTTGCTATTCGTGGATCCAAAATGTCATGACTTCCACAGTGTTCAAACCTTCTGTCACCTTCCCAAAGGCCACAGATCTGCCATGTAGTGACAGTCTTGGTAGGGAGCTATTAGTGTTTGGTACAGTATGGACAAGATGCTAGCATCTGGATGTTTCAGGATGAATTTCTCATGACCAAATTTCTCCCATCCAAAGTTATAGCCAGTATCATTTTGAAGGGCAAAGTCATTACTCTGTTGCATGAATTCTGAGTAATTCTGTGACTGCAGGAATGCTTAGAACCAGATACCTTCTCTCTGATGCTCAGCATGAAAGTGCCCTAGTGCTTCTGGAACTCTATCTTGCAAATGGCTCCCAAAAGACACATCCCAATGACTCACTATGGAAGGTGACATGGCAGGACACCATGGGCTTGACTAGGGCTGGTGGTTTGTGACTCTGGGTGATAGCTGCAAATAAAAGCTCACAGGGGGAAGGGTGTTGCTTAAGGGATACTTGTAGGTTTGCTCTGATATGGGATGAAGGATGCAGTTCTGAGCATCCAGATGAGAACAAGGTAAAGAAGTCTCTAGCATAGATTGTCTCCAACAGGAATGCTGCTGCCAGTTCTCTGAGGTCTTGTTATACTGCAGGTCCTAATTCAGGATCCTGAACTGACTGGGGTTTGAGCACTTTCTTTTAGTTTTCTTCTGTTAGCTCTAAGGTGCTTCTGCAGCTATTTCATGGGCCATCCTTTGAGAAAGGAGTCCTTGAAATAGGCAAGCCCATTTTCATTAGGTCAGTTGACAGTGAAGGGTGCTTGTTGCTAAGCCAGATGACAACCTGAGTTTGATCACTGGGAACCACGTGGTGAAAGGAGAGCACTGACTTCCCCATGTTGCCTTCTGACTTCTAAACATACACTANGTCTCAAATATGCACACACACAAATAAATAAATGTAAAAAATAAATAAAAGGAATGTGGGCTGAGACTGTAACTCAGTCAGTAGAGTGCTTACTTGGCATGCATGAAGTCCTGTGTTTGATCTCCAGTACTACATATGTACTGCTGCACACCTGTGGTCCCAGCACTTGGGAGATAGACTCAAGAGGATCAGAAGTTCAAGGTCATCCTTCAATACATATAGAGTGTGAGGCCAATCTAGGCTACCTGAGACCCTGTTTCAAAATAAAATACTAAACAAATAAATCAATGAATGGGAAAAATAGAAGCAAGCTCTTGAATCTGGCATGTTCAGGATTGTCAGATGTTACATACTAGCTTTGTGACAGTTTCCTAGGAAACTGTCTTTGCCTTGCACCCTGTATGTTTTCTTTTTGTTAATGAAGATACTTGCATAAGAAATATCTCAGGGAACCCTGTAGTGGTGTTTATCCTTGTTGATTTGATGTAAAAAGAAAACTACTGAATTCATTGATTATGTTTATGAATTGTAGGATATAAAAGGAAAGTAGTTAGGAAAGGAACAGCAATCACAAAACAATCATTCTAATCTTGCATGCAGAATCCCCATGGGAAGCTGCACACCTGTGGAGTACAAGTGAGCAATGGTTTTGATTAAATCTGTTGAGTCATAGAATCGAACAAAACAGTGCTTGCTAAACTATGAAGACTGCCAGAGATCACGCAGGCTGACTTTCCTCTCAGTGTCTGAAGCAAGAGAGTGGAAACCTTGATAGGGGTACATGCAGACTGAATGGTTTCTCTCTGGGTGAGTCCCAGGGCCTGGGTGTTTTTTTTAAATCCAGGAAGAACAGGCCAGTGAAGAGAAAAATATTAAGTGCAACTAACAGGATGCCCAAGTGGGCTGGGGAGCTAGTTGGGCTGGTAAAGTGCTTACTTTGAAAGCACAAGGACCTGAGGTAGAGCCCCAGAATTTTATGTAAAAATTCAGGTTTGGTAGGGGCATATTTGTAATTTCAATTCTGGGAATCACTCACTAGCCAGCCTAGCCTACTTGGTGAATTCTGGTGTGGGGCATTCGCCAGAGAAGACTTCTCAGGCATGAGTTTAAGCCACTAGAAGTCTTCATTAGACAGCAGGCAACTACATTGGGTATTTGGGATCCCAGTTTAGCACTGAGCCTTTCTCAGGATGAGCTTTTAAGCACAAAAAACATGCTCTGGATTGACATACTTTAGTTAACAAGAACTGTTAGTCAGAAGCAGAACTACAGAGGCCAAAAAGCAAGGTTAGTACATTTAGAGACTTTCCCATAACTATGGACTTTGATGGATTAGACCTTTGTTTTTGTTTTGGCAGGTGGTGCTGTCTACATCCTGAGTTTTACAGCCTGAATGGTACTTTGATCACGGAGTCAGTTGTGTTGAGGTCTCAGGGTCTTGTTACAAACTCTAGGCCAATGAAATGCTGTCTGAAACAAAATGAAACAATAATAATAAAACCTCAAACCCAAGGTGGATGGCACTTAAGGAATGACAACTGGCCTCCATACACACATGTGCACTTGTGTATACACACACACACACAGGCACACACACACACGCACGGAACACACACACACACACACACACACACACAATGTCCAGGCATATAGGAGGGAGAGGTGGAAATGCAAGCAAGAGTTATCATTTCATGTGGCATGAAAACAACTAGAGCAACTCAGGACCATAGTGTCTGAGTCCTGGAGCATCAGAGTTGGTAGAGACGTCACGGACACATGTGGGATTCATTGGCCAAATACCTAGAAGACCATTCCAGAGATGTAACCATTCTAACCATGAACCAGGTATGACAGGGTCTTCTTATACTAGAAATGGCACCAGAATGAACTTATTTGTCTGAGTAATTATGCATGGGTAGGCAAAATAAGAATGGCTCATGGTGAGATCAAAGCAGAGATCCCAAGTTGGGAGGGGTTTATCATGGGTGACCTGAATGGGCACAGTCACCATGNAGATCCACACCCATCTGTCCTGATATGTCAACCCAGAACCTGAATATCTCCTCTCAAACTTTCTGTACCTCTCCTCCCCACAGCTTGCTTCTACAAGGATTTAGCTGGAGATCCCTGGCTGGGCCTAAATGATCCAGGGGTCCAAGTGAACTACATTTTGGCCTGAGATACTGAGTTAGCCATGAATTTGTGGGTTTACATGAAGTCTCAGTTGTACATGACTATCNTCTGAGGCACAATGTCATCATCTTCATAACTTTAGCAGTGCCTGCTTATAAAAGATTGTCATAGCTGGGCTTGTTGGCTGCTGCCATTCTCTCACAGAAGAATGGACAAAGAGGGTTGTGGGAATCTCACCTGAGTAAACAGCCTTTCTTTCCACTCAGTTGTATAAAATTTTGTTTTAATTTTACATGGCCTGGGGGCTCAGGGAGTGGATAGAGCATATAAGTTGGGAGAAGAGTAGGGTAAGGGGCACAGCCATCATCCATGCTGGGTTCAGACCTCCCAGTGTGGCTGCTTTAGGCTCACCTAAAGAGGTCAGTAACTTCTCACCCATGCCTTGTAAGTAATTCTAATAAACTCATTGTTTCTCCAGGGTGAGTCTTAGTGGAAGTGAACTTCAGTTTGTCATTGGGACCTTGTGAAGAGGGGATAGGTGGTGTTTGGTCTCCTGCAGNGAGAAAATTCTTCTAACACTCTCCCATGGGCATTTGAACTTAAAAGTAGATTAAAATAGAGGTTCCTCTGCCAATCCCAAAACCAAGTGGCAAGCAGTACACATATGACATGTAAGATGAACTTCTAACCAGTCTTATTAATAAACACACAGAACAAGAAATAAGGGTGAAAATCTGACAGAGATCAGAGGAATTAGGAGCAAGCCACCACTAGCCTCATCTCACCAACGCTGCCTCTACTTCCAAGGAGCGAAGCGGAGCAAAGAGAGAGCCTTCCGGTCTAACCTGGCTTTTTCCTCCCAAGCTACATCACTTCCTGTCTTGTCTGCATGGATCTTCAGAACTCTAAGGTTGATGCTGGGATTAAAGGCGTGTGCCACCACCTCCTACTGCTAGTTCCCCATGTGACCTTGGAGTCACAGAGAACCAAATAGATTAAGGACGTGTGCTAACTTGCAAGACTATTGTTTACTACTAGTGGCTGGCAGCCCCATTTTTCCTCTGACCCTCAGATAAATTTTATTAGGAAACACAGATAAATTATCACCACATTGACATGTGCAGTGTACCCAGGTCTTGATGGGAGAAATGGCATTCATCCTTGGAGATTTTGTCCTTTTCAGGAGCCTCATGAGGCCCTGACTGGCTGTGTTCTAAGTACAATAATGGCAAATTTTGGTACCTGCAGAAGCTCTGGGCAAATGTAGGTACTCACCAGATGAAAAGAGAAAATGCAGGGAAGAATGTGGGGTTTCAGCATCCCCAGATAATGCTGCCTGGTTGTTTCCCCACTTTCCCCAACCATTAAAGACACTAAAGGCATGTAGAATGTGCTCCTGTGATTCNCTGAANGAAATGAAGGTCCTATGATGCTAGTGAGGACATTTTGGAACCTTTGCTAGTTATTTTTATCATTGCTCTGACAAAATACCAGACAAAACAAGGAAGGAAGGGCTTATTTCTGCTCACAGTTGAGAGTCTAGTCCATCATGGTGGCAAAGACAGAACCTCCCCACCCCACCACTCAGGAGCTCACACATCTTTGATTTTAGCTTTTAACTGGGCTCTCATGGATACTCAGCCATCAGCAGAAGGAATAGCATGTTTCTACCTTGGTTTATTAGGAGTAGATAATACATGTGGACCCCCAATTATGTAAATAAACATGGAGATCAAAACAAAACACTTGAAGGCCATTTAGATTGCATTCTTCTCCAACAGCATGGGCTAGCCAATTTGCTTTCCCGTTTCATTCCAGCCCTCTTGTATTAGCAATCAGAAATGGCTTTTATGGATGGTAAAACCCATCTAGTATCTGCATTATGTCATTTGGTTGTGAAGAGTGATTTGTAGACACATTCAGATGGAGACCTTGACCTAGATAAGACCCCATTTTGCTTCCCATTAATATATCTCACCCCAAAACAGTTATGAGCCCAACAAACATCTCACTAAGCCTGCCTCACTTCATTATCTAGACACAGCCAACTTCATTCAGGTGTTACATCTGGGATAAAAAGACTCTATTTGTTTCTTTTATTTTCTTGTTTTCCTTTTTCGTTTTTGTAACTTCATCAGACACGTGCACACACAGACACACATTCATGTGCACTCACCCACCATTCTGGGACAGCAGTGTGGCAGGTTGACTGTCCTGGAGAATGGAATGCGTCTTCCCAGTGCTTTGTCTTGTGAAGGGGGCCTTTGTCACTAGAGAAACAGCCTGGCTTTCATACTTAAGGAGATTATGAAGCAACATCTCAAGAAAGAGAAAATAACAAGAAACTATTGGTTTCTGTTGTTTTGTTTTGCTGGTGTAGGCCATGGAATGCCTTCAACAGAGTCAATTCTGAGGCTTGTTACAAATGCAAATGGCTGGAACACAGGACAGACTCAGTCAGAGCTGCCAAAGGTGCAGCCCAGGAAACTGAATTGATAACAAACAGAGTGGGTTATTTTGACTTGCTCAGGTGTGAGAATAAACTACTGCAGCCTGGCAGGAGGTGGAGAATCCATGGGGTCCTGGATGCTGGCCAGAGCTAGAGAACACAAGCCACCAACAACTGCCAACCCCAGCCAGCCCTCCCACTTGCAGAGTTCAGAAGTGACTCTAGTCCCTTCCCCAACAACCACACACTGTGCAGTAGACGCAAGAGGGGCAACACTCAATGCTTTCTGTCTAGCCCAACTTTTTCCTTTCAAACGATTTTAATGACATGCTAGGAAACAAACATTTTTTTTGTTTAATTAAACACAGATAAAGGGCCAGCAAGATGGCTCAGTGGATAAAGATACCTCCAAACCGAATTACCTCAGTTCTATCCCTGGAACCACATAAAGAAAGGAGAGAATGACTTTTATGAGTTCTTCTCTGACCTCTACACATGCACCATGGTGCAACACATACACACCTCAATGAATAGATATATAAATATGCTTTTTTAAAGCCTGAAGTCCCCTTGATTTCTGTTTTCAGCCCCTATTGATCCCTGTGATATAACTGTTTCCTCTGGATTGGACATGACCATGGTTATCTTGAGGCACAGCAGCTAAGATGACAAACAAGAGTTTCTCATTAGATTGGGCCTATCATGATTTCCTTGTGGAGGATGGAAGGTGGCTCATAAGAGCCTCACAGGGCCTTCNCCTTCCATGAGATTCAACTCATCACTGTAGAGGAGGTAAGTGACTGACTGGGGTGGGACCTTCTGGTGGTGTCTGTGCTCCATATGTAGCCTTCATAAACTTATTAGTTTGTTGTTTCTTTCTTCCTCTCCCCTCTCTCCAGATGTCCCCCTTGAAATAACAGTCTCTCAGATACTTATGCAGGATATATACATTTCTATATGTGTAAGTAAATTGTATTAATTCTTTTTCTGTTGCTGTGATAAAACACCATGACCAAAAGCAACTTATGAAAGAAGGAGTTTAATTTGGCTTGTGGTCCTGGATAGAGTACATAATAGTGGAGAAGCATGGCAGCCATGGAGCAGGAAACATAGCCACGGAGGTCGGAGCAGGAAGCTGAGAACTCACATCTTGAACCACTAGCATGAAGCAGAGCAAACTGGAGTGGCATGAAGCTTTTAATCTCAAAGCCCACTCCCAGTGATGTACTTCCTCCAGTGAGGCCATACCTACTACCTGCCCTTCCCAACAGCACCACCAACTGGGAACCACATATTCAAGTATGTGAGCCTATAGGGGACATTCTCATTCAAACCACTCCATGAACCTAAAGAGCAGGTGTAGTGCTGGTGGACACTTGGTGGCTAGGGGCATTTTGCTATGACAGTGCTCATTAACATGGACAGGCCCAGATGCCTTCTTGGGAAGGACTGCTGCCAAGACAGCCAGCAAGGGGAAATAGGGCTATGATGGTTAGCATTGATTATCAAATTGATAGGATCTAGGATTACCTAGGAGATAAATTTCTGGGCATGTCTGTGAGGGAGTTTCTAGATGGAGTTAATTGAGGTGGGAAGAACCACTCTAAGCATAGGTATCACAATTCTATGGGTTGGGGTGCCCTGGCTGGGGACTGGATCTTCAGGGATAGTGTAAAGTCCAGCTTCATAGATGGCTGCCTGTGACTGGAGACTACAGATAGGCCACAGTCAGTTGGAAAATACTTTAGGGTTCCCAGCAACTCAGCTTGCTCAGACTGTTGTAGAATATTATTTTAAGATGTGTTACATTTTTTTATGCGGTGGAACATTTGTTTTAATGATGCAAAGATGTGTTGCATTCTTTTATGCTGCATATATGTTTAACTCTGTGAAGCTGTGTTACTTTGCCTGTCTAAAACACCTGATGGTTTAATAAAGAGCTGAATGGCCAATAGCAAGACAGGAGAAAGGATAGGCAGAAAGAATAAATAGAAGGAGAAATCTGGGAGGAGAAGAGGAAGAAAGCGCAAGAGAACAAGGAGAGGAGAAAAGAAGGGGCCAGTCACACAGCCAGCCATGGAGTAAGAGTGAAAGTAAGATTACAGAAGTAAGAAAAGGAAAAAGCCCAGAGGCAAAAGGTAGACGGGGATAATTTAAGAAAAGTTGGCAAGAAACAAGCCAACCTAAGGCCAGGCATTTATAATTAAGAATAAGTCTCCATATGTGATTTATTTGGAATCTGAGTAAAAACCCCCAAAGAATAAAAGAGCCCCAAAGAGTAAAAACAACCCCAACAACACAGGCTGCACTACAAGACTGGATAACCACATCAATAAACAGTCCAACAGCTCCCACTCCAGCCATCAGCATTATTTGTGGGCTCCTTAGGAGATTATAGAAGACATGCATTTCAAAACTGAATGAAATGATCAGGAAAGAGAATGAGGCCATGCCATCTAACAGCTCAGCATGTTGTTCTACTTAGGGCTGGCAAGGCAATGGGAGATGGTTGGAAGTACATCTTCGGGAAGATAGACATTGAGCAAGTGGCTAAAGCAGGAAACACAGCTTCCTGATGCAAAACACTGTCTGAAGAACATTTCGGTGATCCTGAAGGCACAAAGAACACCCCTTATTCATTTCATGCCATATGAGCATATAAGTAATTCATGGGAATTTACTATGGGCCCATGTGTGTTACTCATTATGTATAAACATGGGAAGAGTGACATGCCTCTGCAAGATATATAAGGTTGATGCAGCTGGGTAAAGAGCTTATGTATGCTTTAAAATACATTGTACATTTAAATAAATATGATCTATGACAGTGAACACAGCTCTAACTTATGAAAGCTAGTGACTTCCCAGTGATAATTAACCTCTCCATTGCATTGCACAAGGTGGTGGCATTTATCACAGTTCATATATCCCAGCAATTTTTGTAGACTTCTCTCTCACTCACTAGACTGCAGAATTTTAGATGATAATATGTGTAAAAATTATTTTGCTTCTGATTATTCTTACAGCACCTGGCCTTGGGCTTTGCATGCCTGGGAAATAATGATTACATGAAGCAAACTGAAAACCAGCAAATTCTTGTCAGCACAAAGTCTCATGCTAAGAGCCCATATTATTCATTGAAGGTATACTTGTTTTGAATGTTTTCTACTCTGGGGCTGTGCTAGGGATGGTCACCCCTGTTCCTTGAGATTGCCTAGAGTCTACCCAGACTACAGTCCAAGTGGTGACTCATGAGAACAAGAAATGGCTGCTTTTACCTGTCCTCTGAACTTGATGTGGAGGTGGGTGGAGACTTTCTTAGACTAAGTTTCCTTTCTGGAAAAGTTGACACCACTCACTCCTTCAGAGTTCAGGACACAGTCAAGAACTTAGAATTTGCCTAAGCATTCAGCCAAAAGTCTGGGACTCAATACAGACTACAGATTGAAATGAGGCAGCCTTAAATGACACGTCAGGGATGCTTCTGGGTGAGAGGTCAGCAGGCCCTTTGAGTCTAGCTTTTGACTTTTGATAGGACAAGAAGAAAAATCTAGACAGAAAAGAGAAGTTCTGGTTAGTTTCCTTTCAGAGCCATCTAAATTAAACACATGGAGTTTTTATGAGTTATACCATCTCCTACACTGCCTGCCACAGGCTGTTATCTGCCCAAGACAGTTAGCTCTTCTTCTCTGTTGCAGAGCCTTCTAGAGCCAGTAAAGGGTTTAATCTATGAGCCAAGGGAATATCTGGACCTTGGAACACACACAAGACAGGCCTGGAACTCATATCCAGAAGAGCTTTCTGTGACTGCCTGGACTTAGACAAGATTTAGATAATTGCTTTCTTTTTGTAATGTTTCCTGTGTATTTGGGACAACTCCAGCACATAAGCACAAACTTAGCTGCATAGCATGAGGACCTGAGTTTCAATCCCCAGCACCCATGTAAAAAACAAGGCATGGTGGCACATGTTTATAACCCCAGCTTTGGGAGTAGGGAAATCAGAGACAAGTAAATCCTGAGTACTCACTGGTAAGCCCATCTAGCTGAAGTGGAGAGCTCCAGGTTCAGTAAGAGACCTTGTCTCAAAAAGTTAAGATGGAGAGTGATAGAGGGTGACATCCTATTCTAACCTCTGGACTACACACACACACACACACACACACACACACACACACACACACACTTCCAAATACCTTTAATACCAGTTCACCATAGTAGGTAGTGTATGTCGGAACAAGTTGCCAATCTCGTTGTTTCCAGGAAGCTGAGAGGCTNGGGGAGGAAGAGACTAGGTTTCCATAATCCTCTTTGACAAGCACATCCCAAGTGACCCAACTTCTTCTCACTAAACCTTACCTCTTAAAGGTTCCTCCACCTCCTCATTGCACCATAGGCTGGAGACCCAGCCTTTAATGTACAGGCCTTTGGGGGATACTAATTCAAACCACAACAGCCATTATTAACAAATATTCCCTGAAGTTCATATGGCCAAGAGTCTGTTTTCTTCATGAGATAGAAGGGTGTTTTGGGTAAGATATAAATATCTGTGGAACTTCATGATGATAAGGTCGGATTTACAACTGGGTTTTCTGAGCATTCCTCAATGAAACAATTTTCTAGAGCTTCTTTCTATAAACCCGTTTGAATCTGCTGTATTTTCAGTCTGGGCAGGTTCACCTGTTATTCACTCATGGCCAGTAAAATACAGCAGTTGGGGGCTGAGGAGGTGGCTCGGTTGCTAAGGTGATTGATACACGAGCATGAGGACCTACATTCAATCCCTAGGACTCCTTTAAAAAGCCTGGCAGGTGGTCTACACTTGTAATCTCAGTGCTGGGGAGATGGACACAGCCAGATGGTTTTGAAGAATGATACCAGAGCTACACACACACACACACACACACACACACACACACACACACACACTTGAACAGGTTTTCCCTGGAATAAAGCAGATCTGGATTGAAATTCCAGCCCTGCTGCTTATTGGCTTTGCCAGTATTGGTGGTTACCTAGAACCTTTACTGGATTTTTTGGCAAGAGGTAAATTTTCTTCTTCTCTGGAAAGTTCCCCAGTACACATGTGAACTACTTAGTGCCAGGAGTTTCACACTGGTTTCTGCTACATGGATTTTGGCTCAGGGAGTGTAGGTGTAGGGTGGAAACAGGCATATAAACAGTTAGCTTTTGTGTTATAGCTGGCTTTTCTTCTTGTGTGAGTGACTCACTAGAATTTCAAGGGTGGAATAACCTGCCATTACTTCTAGTGGAGTTGGGATATTTGAAGCCCTAGAGGCCAAAGCAGGATTTACCAGAGAGGACACCAGACCATTGAACTCAGCCTCTTCCTGAAGCCCTGGCATACAATAGCTCTGAAAAGGGTGTTTACAAAGCCCCTTTCCTGACAGACCTGTCACCGTGCAGTTTAATTTATGTTTCAGTGACAACTTAATGCTACTAAAGATTTTATGAAACTTAAGCTTTTCAAATGTCATTTTTGTTATTCTAGCTAAGCCGAGACAGGGAGGCCTGAGGACTTTTATTTAAGGAGAAAAAGAAGGGACAGCAGGTCAGGAACTCAACAATTCTCTGCTAGGACAGCTGGTGCCTTGCAGTTGCTGTAGCTGAGAAAGAGAAGTGAGCATTTTAAAAAGTGGCAGGAATCAGATCTTGGGGTGAATCTGTGAACCACAAACTGGCCTGATGGGTGGGTTTTCTGAGCTAGAGCGATAAAGATGGCATGGTCCCTGGTGGTGCTGATCCACACTGGAGTCAAAGTCACCAACCCTTCAATCTCCACCCTGCACTTCTCTGAGCCGGCAGCTCAGGGACCAAGCCTCAGACCCACAGAGCTGCAGTAATTTCGACTGTAGCGCGCCCTCTCGCGCAGTACCCACACACCACTCTGCGTGTCCCCGGGGAGCTGCCCGTGGTGCTGAATTTTTCCCTTTGTCTGAGAGGGACCTGGGGCCACAGCGCGTGCAAAAGGCTCAAAGGGTCCGCTGCAGGACCACAGCCCTAAGATCCCTGACCAGCACCAGGCTCAGCATAACAAAGCCTTACTAGACTCCCCACCCCACTCTAGCGAATTTGTCAACTGCAATTGGAGGTCTGCAGGATCTGGAGCTGGCTTGTCTGGTCTTCCTTTCACTCCCTAGTGAATCTAGATTTCTCTATCCCCACATTCTCTCCAACCTTTTGCCTCTTGAGACTGCATCTGGTGGTCCGCACAACTTGGCTCTTTCCGCACCTCCTCTGCCCTCCCCTGGGACACACCCCTCCGGAACAGCTTCTCAGGGGCACTGCACACTTCCGCAGTGGAGATCACCCCTGGAGTTTGGGGTCCAGGTTCCTGGCCCCNCCCCCTTTCCAGCTCCTTCCCTACTACACACGCTGCCCCTCTTTNCTAAGCACAGAGTTGGACAGCATGCTCCACCCCCATCTTCCATAGGAGGGAGAGCTGGAGTGAGGGAAGAGGTGGAGGGGAGGAGCTCCCAGACACCTCAAAAGCTGCTGGCCCACTAGGAACTCCTGGATTCGTTAGTAGAAGAGAGCAGCCCGAGTTGCCATCTGGGCTGAGGACCCCCGAGGGATAGCAGGCAGTCTGCGCCTGCCTTTGGGAGCCCTTTCCCGCCAGCCACGCTTACTCGCAGGTAGGACCAGCTCTCAGGTCTGTCTTCCTGGACCGCGAGAGCTATCCACGAATAGGAACTATTTAAAGCACCTGTGCTAGGTTTATTTTATAGAGCTAGAAGGACAGTATTTATTGCGTTTGATGCTCTGGGGCCAGTTATGCCGAAGAGAGGAGTTGGGTGATGGGAGAGAGTATATGGGGGGTGGATGGAAGATGAAAAGTGACAATTTTGATTACCTTTGGACAGGTGGCCATGACCTCACTGCCCACTGGAACCTCTGGGGACCCTGATTTGTTTTCTGGGCTGCCACCAACCGGTTCCACTCCAGCCAACCAGAGCGCAGATGCCTCTGAGGGCAATGGGTCGGCGACTGTTCCCCGCGCTGCAGCAGTCACGCCCTTCCAGAGCCTGCAGTTGGTGCACCAGCTGAAGGGGCTGATCGTGATGCTATACAGCATCGTGGTGGTCGTGGGGCTGGTAGGCAATTGCCTGCTTATGCTGGTGATCGCGCGCGTGCGCCGGCTGCACAACGTGACCAACTTCCTCATCGGCAACCTGGCCTTGTCCGACGTGCTCATGTGCNCGGCCTGCGTGCCGCTCACGCTGGCCTATGTCTTTGAGCCTCGCGGCTGGGTGTTCGGTGGAGGCCTGTGCCACCTGGTTTTCTTCCTGCAGCCAGTCACCGTCTACGTTTCGGTGTTCACACTCACCACAATTGCCTTGGACCGTTACGTCGTTCTGGTGCACCCACTACGTAGGCGCATCTCACTGAGGCTCAGCGCCTACGCGGTACTGGGCATCTGGGCGCTATCCGCGGTGCTGGCGCTGCCGGCCGCCGTGCACACCTACCATGTAGAGCTCAAGCCCAACGATGTACGCCTCTGTGAGGAGTTCTGGGGCTCGCAGGAGCGCCAGCGCCAGCTCTATGCCTGGGGGCTGCTGTTGGGCACCTATTTGCTCCCCCTGCTGGCCATCCTCTTGTCCTACGTCCGAGTGTCGGTGAAGCTGCGGAACCGCGTGGTGCCTGGAAGCGTGACCCAGAGCCAAGCTGACTGGGACCGAGCCCGTCGCCGCCGCACCTTCTGCCTGCTGGTGGTGGTGGTAGTGGTGTTCGCCGTCTGCTGGCTGCCTCTGCACATCTTCAACCTGCTTCGGGACCTAGACCCGCGTACCATCGACCCCTACGCTTTCGGGCTGGTGCAGCTTCTCTGCCACTGGCTCGCCATGAGCTCCGCCTGCTACAACCCCTTCATCTACGCTTGGCTGCACGACAGCTTCCNAGAAGAGCTGCGCAAAATGCTGCTCTCCTGGCCCCGAAAGATTGTGCCCCATGGCCAGAGCATGACTGTCAGCGTGGTCATCTGATGTCACCCTGCCAGGCTTGGTGGCTGGAGAGCTTTATATTCCTTAGCCCCCGACACGAGACCTAATTCCCAGCACCAGAGTTAAGCCAATATAGCGCAAAATTCCCACCCAATCCTCTTGTCTAGCTGTCTGTCTGGTTTTTGTGTTTCCGTAAAACGTTAGATGAGCTTTGGAATAGAAGAGCTTGGGGAGAGAGAAGTAGATTTATCAATTCTCCCTCCGATCCCTGAAAGCAAAACACAGCTATTTCTTTGGTTTAGAAAAATAATTCAGAAGCAAGTTTTTCTTTTTTTCCTCCACGCTTACACTGTGAGTGGGATTTAAATGTGGTGCTGGGATTGGTGAAGATTTTCAGCTTATCTTTTTAAAAGGCCCAGCTGAGATATAATGACTCATAGTTTTGTCAACCTGAGCCTTGGAGTCTCTATTATTTCAGATAAATATGTATCCCAAATCAGTATCAGGATTTCAACATTTCCTGAATAAGACCTTTATGCTCCAAAAAGATTTTCATTTTAAAACCATTTGAATTTATAGTACAAATCCAGTTTCAAGTACCTTTCAGGAGGTATTGCTTTTGTCTCCCTTCGAACTCCTCAGCTACTATATTGGAAGGATGAAGGAAGCAGATCAGTTGGTAGAGAGCTTGCCTAGCCCTGAGTTCAATTGCTGCATAACAAGGTATGACAGTGCATGCCTGCAAGCCTAGAACTTAGGAGATGGAGAAAGAAGGATCAGGAGTTCATGGTCATCTTGGGCTACATAGTGAATTTGAGACTAGCCTGGGCTACATGAGAGGAATCAATCACTGAAGGGATAGGCAAAAGGGGAAAGATGCGATTCCCTTAAGGACACATGTACCTGTCCATGAGGATGACATTGTGTGTGTGTGTGTGTGTGTGTGTGTGTGTGTGTGTGTGTGTGTGTGTGTGTGTGTGTGTGTGTGTGTGTGTGCAGTGTTTACCACAAGGCAGAAACTCAGTGTTTGGTTTCATAAATGTTCAATGTAAGCTGTGTGGCACAGCATTCTCCTGCAGCCTCTAATTGCTGAATTTCAACAGATCAACAGCTGCCATCTGACTGCTCAGCACCTGCTCCTTGGAGACTCTTGCAACATATCAGCCCAGAAGCCAAGGGCTGGAAAAAAGATTACTTAAGGATAGCACAGAAAAATAAACTTCCATCCACAAGATGCATAGTTCAAATGCTAAACCCTTTTAGGGTTGTGGGAACAGATGAAGATTGTTGGGCATGAACCTGGGCTGGTGATCAGCACATTAACCTCCCGAGAGTTCTGTTAAAGAGGAATGTGCCTGGGACAAGGGTCTCAATAATGGATGCCGAAACAGCCACTGGGGTAGTGAGAGAAGAAGCTTTTGGAAAGGATACTTAGAATCCTGCTATTAACCCGGGCCCTGTGAAATTATGGTAGGAATTAGCATCTGTAGAAAATCTGTGAGATTCTAGTGCTTCTCCAGCAAGGTTTCCCCTTCTCTTCTATTACGTTTGGAAAGACACTAGCTCATTTATCAGAGTGCTGTACAAGAGGAGATGTGGTATTAAAATGACAAGAGTTAAATGACTAGGCTTACATCTACAGCAAGAATATTTGCTACTGGGCTAGGCAGTTCTAGAAGTCTTTGGGAGCCCCCAGGTTATATTCCGTAGACTGGGCAAATGATGTTAGGAGAAAAGTTGAAGCAGGTTGAGATGGGAGATGGTAAGTACCGCTGGCAGTAACACCTAACTGACTTTGAGCTTCATCTAGAGACTGGAGCATGGAGAATCTATATGCTAATGAAGCAGCTCACCCTCACACATAATGTTACAAACAACGATTGTATTTGCTAGGCATCTCAGAGATGAGCTTTTGTGCTTTTTGTTGAGGCTCAAAGCCAGAGCATGCTTTTGATGGGCACTTGTGGAGAGGACTGGAAATAGGAGAAGTAGTGGGATTAGTTAGGGAGAGATGTAGTTGATTCTGGTCTTATTGTTGAAATTGCTGGTTCTCAGCCATGGCTGCTCTTAGAATCCCCCAGGGATTTTAGAAATCCAAACCAAACCAAACAAAATACATTGATGCCTAATCCCTGTCAGCACCCCTCTCCCTGAAATCAGATTGACTTGAGAAGGGGCCTGAGAGTCTGGATTTTTCAAAAACACTTCTGGAGACTTTAATGTGCAGCCTAAGTACAGTACCTTAAGAATGGCTGTTTTCTAGTGCTGTTCAGAAATGCCTTTGTGAGTCTTCATTTGTACCTGCTGAAGTTGTTAAGAATCTGGACTTGAATTTGACAGTGAGTTATACACCACAGTTGAAGAATACTCTGTAAGTCTTCAACAATGCCTCATCTATCCATTTTAGAGGACAATCCTCATGATTAGAATATTTGGGCATTCATTCAGCAGTTTCTTCAATCAGTTCCCGTGTAGTTGAACTGCATTGTAAAGTTATCCATCATGAACTATTCTAAGACTTCATTGTCAAGGTGTTAAAAAAAATAAAATGTTCCCTGATTAGTTTAAGGCCACACCAACTGTGGGAAGAAAGTGTCCTTCTTAACCTGGAAAGATTGCCACCAGTTTGTCATGCAGTGACTTAAGTTAAAAATTTAAACATTTGTATAGATTTTCTGGGGAACCTAAAGAGGGTGGTGAATTAGGCTGTGCTTGTAAGTATCTTTGCAAATTGTGAAATTGGCAGCTGAAAAGCAATTAATTAATTGTTACCTGATGTGATATCTATTTGGAAGTAGTTTGCCAAACTGACTTGCAAAAACATCTCTTAGAGATGGGTTTCAGGGGAATCTGCATAGGCTTATACATAGAAATTGTATTTCATAATTCATTTTTGGTTAGTATCAAGTGCCTAAGACAAGTAAGCAGGTCTACTCCTGCAGGAAATGAGTCAAGAACAAAGCTGGGAACTGAGCCAGCTTGGAACTCGGCAGCAGCCTTCCTTCCCAAGGCTGACAGGAGGTTCTGTAATCCTTTTTGCAAGCATTGTCAACAGGCTTCACTTTTGGCATGTGATCAATTGATTTATCTCACCAAATCAACAGAGGAGTATTTCAATATGTGTTGGCAATAGGGACCTGGGAGTAGCAACCATAGGAGACAGTGAAGTAACAATATTCCAGTTGGTGTAACCTTTTCAAGCTTCTGCCCCGATGGATGTTCAGGCTGCACTTTTTTTTTTTTTTAACCAGGGCAGCTCATTTTCACTTTTATTTTTCCTGTGAACCAATCAACCACCTTTGGTTTGTATTCCTGAACATCCACTAGTGTTTTAGATGCAAGGCCAGGAACTGACCTCAAGGGCACACAGGTAAGAGCATAACTTGATGGGGAATGGACATAATGTTCATCCCTCACAGAGAAAGATTAGGAGTGCCTGTGTTCCCCAAAGCATGTCTGTAATAGATTTATGACCACACGATGATTTCTTTACTATATGTGTAAGATGTCTTTGTTGCTGAGTCAGTGTGGAAGTTTCTCAGGCTGGGGCTTGTAGTGTGTTTGACATAATAAATATTACATCGGTTACACAGTCTCCAGCTATGGGATTAATGCACCCATCCAGTCACTCCTAGAAAAAACTTAGTGCCCAACCTAGATTTCATCAATTTCACTAATTCCAGAGATAAACTGTTCATGCTGGCTTTTCTGTCACCCTCTGTCCCCAATTTGCATGATGCTAGCATTTTAGTCTACAGTACTAAGGTCTTCCCAGGGGCAGGATCCTAAATCCACAGGTCCATCAAAAGAAAAGTGGAGTATTTCATGCTGAGTTTCTATGCTGTCATGCATGTAGATAAATATCTAATGGTAAGCATTTTATCAACCTTTCCCACATATAGCTTGCAAAATTCTAAAACCATACTATACGTGGACCAATAAATAAGATGCAGAACATTTTAAAAACATTAATGACAGAGTCATAAGCTATTTTTTGCTGAATATAGATTATCATTTTAAAATGGATTCATGGATGGCTAGTTGTTGCACAAATCCTAGATGGTCTTATAATAAAAACCCGGAGCCAGATATTGGGGTAAATGCTGAAAGATCAGAGAGACAAAGGAACAAGCCACTAGAGAAACTTCTCACCACTATGGAATCCTCAGGCCGAGTGGAAGGCAAGATCCTGTCTCCATGAATCCTCATACTGAACGCCTCTGAGTCCTCAGCCNAAATGCTCTAGTTTCTGTCTCCTCACATTTTATATGCCTTTCTCCACCCAGCCATTTCACTTCCTTCCTAGTGCTGGGATTAAAGGCGTGTGATTCACAAGTACTGGGATTAAAGGTGTGTGCCATCACTGCCTGGCCTCTATATTTAATCTAGTGGCTGGCTCTGTTCTCTGATCTTCAGGCAAGCTTTATTTGATACACAATAAATCACCACAGCTAGTAAAAAGGCTCATCTGGTTAAAAGGTGTTTGCCACCAAGAAGGACTATCTGAGTTAAATCCCAGGACTCACATAGTGGAAGGAGAGAACAATTTCTCTAGCATTGTCCTCTGACCTCCACACACACTCTGTGGCATGCACATATCCCCCAATAAATCAATGCACTGAACATGAATTTATGGAGGTGGATGGAGAGGTGTCTCAGTGGTACTTGCAGCTCAATCATGAAGACCTGAGTTTGGATCCCAGCACCTATGTGGGGTGGTTCACAAAAAGCCTGTAATTTTAGTTCCAAGGGATCTGACACTCTCTTCTGGCCTTTGAGAGTATCATCACACACTCACTGTACACACACATTCACATCACTCATAAATAAAATAAAAACCATTTACAAATGGATTTATGAACCCATTTCCTCTGATTCCACTCTTCTTGAGCACAAAATAAGCTAGTGTACAGTTACTGGGAAAGGAAGGTGTTCTGACTGGATGGGACAGAAGTTAGTAGTGATTCATGAAAAGCCTGGACATGAAAAGTCGGTCTTTGGAGGTAGTAAACCTCACAGTGACAACCAAGTACAGATTAGCAGGTTCTTGGATGATTCTCTGCTTTCAGTTTTTCCCCCTTCTCATTTCTATCCCTCTGTTTTGTCATTTGTCCTTGCTGCTGCTCTATTTATCTATGAAATACCTCCTCTCTGAAGTCCCTTCTGTTCTAAGAATAGGGAGATGATGGGATTCAAGCATTCATCTTCTGTTTGGGTCTTGTAAAGGAGAAGCCACTGACTCTAATGTAGACATAACAAAGGGTAGCTTATACCATGACCAGGTGTTCCCAGGGTTCCTACTCAGTGTTACCTGTACCTTGTAGGGTCCAGGAGCTCCACCATCACCTGTTTCACAGTCAAGCTCCAGCCCCAGAAATTTCCCCAGAATTCTCACAGGACCCTTAACTTGATAAACCTCACTGAGGGCTCTCAAGAGGACCAAACAGTAAAAGGGCAATTATTTTTTTATGAGCATCTGATGTTAGAGTAAAGGAACAGGATCCAGCAAAAGCAACAAACAGCCTTTGCTTTTAAGCATTCGCTTCCTTGTCTCTCAGATCTCACAAAATCTTTTCTTGGCTTACTGACGGCTAAGTCTCCTGGTCCCAGAGCACATATCCTCCTTCTGGATGACAGCCACTGATGAATGGAATGCCATGCTGCTGTCATT
>LZPO01008311.1:67153-88238 GCA_001675575.1 Neotoma lepida | reverse complement strand
TCTGCCCTTGCAAACACCCCCTCCCCAATAAAATAAAATTAAAAACGAAGAAAAAAAGGAAAAAAACTTATCATAGAAGCTGTAGTGTGACACAGTGAGTCACACAGTAAACCCCTTTTTCCTATGTATCTTTACTTTCAAATGTTCTTTGCAAAGAGTCATTGGTCTAATTCAAGGACTATGGTTTCTGCTGCNCTGTCAATGCTGGGACCTCACTGGGACTCCTCATGTACTCCTGTTGTTGCTCTTTGTGGTGGAGATTCTGCAGCATTGTGTCTCTAGGAACAGACCCTTCATGTGCTCCAGCAGATCATGGATGGGGTGGATGTTGGAGTAAGTCAACTCATAACCCTGGTTCTGGGCCTGGGGANCTGCAGGATTGGCCAGTCTGCCAGCTCTCTCCTGTCCTCCCCACCAGGGTGAGCTCTCCAGAGTTTCCCTGGCTAGTTGACCCATTGTAGCAATGAGCAGGAGGTGGAGCCAGTTCTCCTGCTTTCACACCCTCTGGCTTGGCTCTCTGACACTTACACCATCGGGGCCAGCTCTACTGTCTTGCCAAGGGGAGGTGCAGGGGCCACTTTCCTGAGTACTGCAGCTGATGAGAGGCAGGAACAGCTCTCCTGTTCTTATGACCACAGGGTCAGCTCTCCCACCCACCTCAGGTGGCAAGGGGTGAGAGAGTATCTGTCCCATTAACGACAGCATGTGGCAAATGAGTCAATAGTGATTTCTTCTGGCAAGTGTTATCATTTTGGAAATGTCAAAAAGAACATATTATATACTGCACTCACAATTTAAAATCCATTGTACTTGAGTGAACGTTTGTACATTTTCTATGTTAAAAGAATTTTATCTCATCTTCAAATAATGTTACAATTATCTCCATATTGATTATGCCATGTGGACAGTAGTACAAGGAATGAGCCTGGCTTAATGGACTTGAAATACAGAGCATACTAAGCAACAACGGGAAGTTCAGTCACAGCAAATTACAGGGTGACTCATAAAACACAGAAGGGCATTGGCTTCATTCTGTCATTAATTGAAGAATGATTAAATTTAAATAAGAAAATTATGGACTTGTGAAATGTGGTTCTCTAAAGGAAGATTAATTATGGGATATTTCTTGTAACTCAAAGAAAGTGATTAGGCTCTGGAGTAAAGGCCTGGCAATTGAATGAAAATTGGGAGTAACTTTGAAGACATTTTTAGAGTGAGAGACTCATGGATTATGAGAACACTAAAGTCAAATCAGGATNGTCNGAATTTTAAACTTAGAATGTATGTCTAGGACAATGACAGAGAGATTGAAATGCACATCCAAGAATAAATTTTATAAGTTTGTTTTATGTATAATTTTCTAGTTAATAGTCCTTTGGAATATGTTAACATCTATCAGTCATTTAAAACTTATCTGTGTCCTTAATCCAAGCCACATCCCAATAAAATAGAGAAATCAATCACTGGATTTGAGACAATATAATTAANAAGGAGCAACAAAACAAAAATAAAAATTCAACTCAGTACTTTGTTCTCAGAACTTATACTCCATATTATTGCTTTCTACTTGAGGCAAAAGCTCAAGTCTGCATCTATTCTGGGTAGTCAGCTTGNTCTAGAGATCTTCTGTCATTACTTTTTGAGTTCTGCCCTGCCCACTAAGCCTAACATGGGTTCTGGGCACCAGAACTTCTGTCCTAATGTTTCTATGGCTAGTGCTTTCAACACTGAGGTGTCTCCCCAGTCCCAAGTGTTGGACTATAGTGCCAAATTTCATGAGTCCAGTTGGCTTGACAAGGGTTTCTGACATTCTGTATAAAGCTGATCTAGATAAAGCTTCTGTGGAAATGATTTGCAAATGTGATTAGCATTTCTAATCAGATGACTTCAAGTAAAACATATTATCCAATATGGTCTGGATGGATCTTATGTACTTAAGTCATGACCATAGTGCTAAGGTTTCCTGGAAGAAGAAATTCCATGTGTGGAATGGAGATGTAACTTGAATCTGAAAGTTCTTCTCTTCCTTCCATGGTAGCCTGCCATACAGATTGATAGGGATGTCTTCATGACTTATCAAATCAACTCTAACTTTGATTTAAACCAATGTGTTAAGATAAACCTTTTAGTATGTACTTAGTACCACAGTTTTTGTTTATTTTGTTGATGCTGTGTAAAAAGTTAAATGTTGCACATACAGCATGACAATCACACAGAAACAAAATAAACCTATTCCAAAGAATATTCTCTGGGTTGATTACTCTGCTGAGCTCTATAATTATTCCTGTAAATGTGTTCATTCACTCTCAATATTTTGCACTAGAAGAATTTTCATTCATAGATTAGAAGGNAATATGATGCATTTCATTTATTTACAAAATACTTTTGGAAAAAGTCTCACTCAATCTAATTCTAAGAAGTGGGGACCATTTGGAAATGGTTAAGTGCCAGTCAATCTCAAACTTTAGGCTTTACATATAATGAACCACACCAATGTGGCTTATACAACATGAGAATGACAATTTTATGACAGCACTCCTGAAATTAAACTACAATATTTTACAATAAAAATAATAGTAAGAATAAATCTGAGACTATCTCTGATATTTTTATTAGTGACACAGCTGAGGTCACTACTACATAATCTACATGCCCATGAGTTCCTGTCTGTTGATAACCATTAGCTCACTCAGGTTCAAAAAAAAAAAGCACTAGCTAATGGGAAGAAATTCACCCCTTCTCATGCCATACAGTTCAGCTCAGGTGGCGGATAGCCAGCTGGGGACCTCAAGGTCCCTTGAGTCACTGGGCAGGTGGGTCCCATCANAATGAGTAAATATGTGGTGGAAAAATGGAAGAGGAAGAGAATCAGAAGGGTTCATGTGGTGTGGAAAGAGGCAGAAAGGAAGAAATGAAGGTGNCAAGGAGTAGGCCAATGTTGGAGGCCTGCAGGTCACCTGGAACCATGGTGAAGTTGGTGAGGAGCAGGCTGATGTGGGAGGTCTGCTTGCCACCTGGGGCTATGGTGATAGCTCAGCCTGGCTGTTGCCTAGGGCCATGCATGGATTCTTAGTCCTACCATAGCCAGGGTCTATGTGGATGCCTGTGGNGCATGTTGCCACNNAAGGCCTCAAGNATGCCCAGTGTCTAGGATGCCACCTGTGACCATGTATGTGTCCAGAGGCCGCCACTGGAGCCAGGCTGATCTGATTGTCCTGTGATGCCACCTGGGGCCATGGTATCATCCATGCCTGAGCTGCTTCCAGGGATCATGCCTGGGTCTGGGTCTTTAGAGCAGCTAGGGTCTGTGCATGGCCCATATTGCCGCCAAAGGCCACATGGAATCCCGGGATCTAGGCCACAACCTGTGGCCTTGTTGTGGTCCCATGGCTGTGCCACCACCAGAACCATGCTAGTCTAGATTATCTTGCTGCCACCTAGAGCCCTGGTGTTGTCCAGGCCCAGGCTGCTACCAAGGGCCATGTCTGGGTCTGTTGCCCTACAGCAACCAGAGTCTGAGTCAACATTTGTGGCTCCTGTTGCAACCAAAGGCTATGTGGTTGCCCAGGGTCTGATCAGTCACCAGGGATCATGTTGGTGCCTAAGGATCATGCTGTAGCTGGGGTCATACAGATATGAGTGGCACATGCTACTATCCAGTGCCATTGTGACATCCTGGTAAGGGCTGCAGCTAGGGGCCATGTCAGGGTCCATGGCCATACTGCAGCCAGAGTCTGTGGCTCATGTTACCATCAAGGACTATGTTGATTCCAGGAGTCTGGGCTTCTACCTGGGACCGTGTTGGTATCCAGAGGTCACACTGCCACTGGGGCTGTGCCAATCTGGGTGGCCTTTGCC
Source organism: Neotoma lepida (assembly GCA_001675575.1). Lineage (NCBI taxonomy): Eukaryota > Metazoa > Chordata > Mammalia > Rodentia > Cricetidae > Neotoma > Neotoma lepida. Next base: position 84,380 of record LZPO01008311.1, on the reverse strand, counting down.
ACAACTGAGGACCATGTNTGGGTCCATGGTCCTACCACAATCAGGGCCTGTGTTGAAGTCTGTGGCCCAAATAGCCACCCAAGGCCCCATAAAAGCCTGGGGTCTGGACTGCAACCTATGGCCTTGTTGGTGTCCAGTGGCCATACTATAGCTCAGGCCATACAGTTCTGGGTGGCCAGTGCTTCCACCTGGAGCCAGAATGTCGACTGGGCCAAGCAGCTGCCTAGGGCCATGTCCAGGTCCACTGTCCAGCTACAGCTGGTGTCCATATTGAAGTCTGTGTACCAGGTGGCCACTAGAGATCACATGGAGGCACAGGGTTGTGGCCTTGTTGGAGTTTGACCCATGCTGTAGCTGGGGCCAAACAGATCTGGGTGGCCTGGGCTACTGCCCATTTGGACACAGGTTGCTATCGAGGGCTATGTCTGTGGATCTGTGGCCCTATAGCAGTCAAATTTTGGAGGGCATACGTGGCTCCTGTTGCCACTAAGTGCTGTGTGATCCCCAGGGTCAGGTCAACAACAGAGTCCATGTTGGTGTCCAAGGGCCATGATGCAGCTGGGGCCATGAAGGTCTGAGTGGCCTACGGTGCTACTCAATGTCATAGTGACATCCAGGCCAAGCTGCAGCTGAGGGTTATGTCTGGGTCCATGGCCCTACTGCAGCCAAGGTCTCAGACATCAGTCTGAGTCTCTTGTTACTATNGAAGTCTATNCAGATGCATGGAGTCTGGGGCCATGGTAGTGTCTGAGGGCCATATGGGCACCGTGGCTTTGCTGATATGAGCTCCATGCACTGCTACCTGGGGCAATGGTGACATCCAGACCTGGTTGCTGCTGAGGAACGTGTCTGTGTCAGTGATCCTACCATGTCTGAGGTCTGTGCCAAAGTCCAAGTCCTGTATTGCCACCAAAGGTTGCACAGAAGCCCGGGGTTGAGTTGGCAACCTGAGGCCTTGGTGGTGTTTGGGGGCCATGCCACCATTAGAGTCATCCCAATCTGAATGGCCAGCACTTCCACTGGAGCCAGGATGTTTTCCAGGCCAAAGCTGCTACTGAGGGCCATGTCTGGGTCTGCGGTTGTTCTTCAGCTGGGGTCTGTGTTGATATCTGTGGTTCATGTCATCTCAGAGGGCATAGGAACTATGTATGATGAAATCTGAGGTCCATCCTGAACTAGCCCTCCCCTTTGCTGGCCCAGGGAATGCTGGCCCTGCCTCTCACTGGATACTGCAGAAAGAGAGCTGGTGCNGACCCTCTTGGGAGAGGTAACCCCTGCTCTTGGGAGAGATGGCCCCACCCCTCACCACAGGTGAGAGAGAGAACAGACCCTGATGGCAAGGGAGTAGGAGAGCTAGCTCTACCCCCTGACCTAAGGTGGGTGGACCCAGTAGTCCAGAATGACCCGCTCAGCTACAATGCAGGCCCACAGCTGAGCTCTGTGCTGGCCCACCCTAACATCTACTGCACCTAGGACCTGCTAGAGCTTGTGAAGGGACTGGTCTTGCAGAACAACACCAGCAGAATCTCCATGACTCAGGGCAGCCTTGGAATGTCCCAGAGGCGTTCCAGTGAGGATCCAGTGTGATGGTGTACCAGAAAGTAGAGACCTTGACCAAGAGTAGTGACCCATTGCAATGAACATTTGCTAGGAAANCTGATTGGACAAAAGGGTCTACTATGTGACATACATACCACTCCTAATGCCACCAGGATAGATGAAGATGTGTTGAAGGGACAAGAAAGGAGAAACGCAGAGGATTTCTTTTTTGTTTGTTTTGTTTTGTTTTAGATTTTGTTTGCTTGCTTTGTTTTGGTTTGGTTTGAATTTTTTAAAATTTTCTTATGTGGATGGTGTTTCAGAAGTGAAGGGAGGATATGGGAGGACTGGGAGGTGAGTGGAATTAGGGTGCATGATGTGAATTTCTCAAAGAATCAATAGAGAAATTATGTTAAAAAGAGGCTATTAAGAAAGAAGATCTTGGGGAAGCAAGTTAAGATCCTCAGAATCAACTTGCTCCCTTTTTTTTCAAATCTATATACAAACCAAGGGAGGACTTTCTCAAAGAGGTTCATTCCTGATGATAATCCAATATAGAAAATGAGAAATTAGAAAAAAATAATACAAAGAAATCAAATTAGAATAGTAAAGGGAATAAAAACATACCATCTCCTGGAACAAGTAGTGCATTGTGGAAAAGCACTAAGGCAGTTGTTCTCAACGTGTGGATTGCAACCCCCACAGGAGTTGCTCATCAGATATCCTACTTATCAGATATTTACATTAAAATTCACAACAGTAGAAAACTTTTCAGTTATGAAGAAGCAATAAAATAATTTCATGGTTGGGGATTACCACATGAGGAACTGTTTTAAAGGGTCACAGCATTAGCAAGGTTAAGAACCATTGCAGTGATTCAGTGTATGCCACTTACCTATTTTTTTCCTCTTAAAACTATGCAGCGAAACCAAATATAATGACCCACTTAGTGCCTGTGACACCAAACCAAACTAGTCATTCTTGGGAATCCTTAAGAAGGATGGGCAGCTTTTCTGGGCATAAATTCTTTCAATTCCATTCAGCGCATGACTCTTTGGTATTGTGACACTGCTGTTAGAGACAGTTAGTTAGTCAAACTCAGTTAAAACTAGAGTCTTTGTAAATCTGTAATCTGTGGGCACAGAAGGTAAGTACAGAGTCTCTGTGGGTAAAGCACCAAGAGCACCAAATCTCTAGATATCAACTTGAATCTGCTGAGCTTTGGGATAGCATAGGGCCATGCAAGTGGCCTTCCGGATCTAACAGGGTAGTTCGTAGACACATGAATTCCACAGGTTATCATTCAACAAAAAAACCCAACATTATCTTGAGCATCATCTCCATCTATAGACTTGACCACAATGAGAAACTCTCCCTAACTTAGCATTTGGGGCTCCCAGCAACCCCAGTTATGGAAGAAAGTCTTATTACAGTGTGTGTGTGTGTGTGTGTGTGTGTGTGTGTGTGTGTGTGTGTGTGCATCCAAGTATATATACCTATGGAGACCAAGAATCAACACTGGTTATCTTCCTCAATTGTTCTCCAATTTATGTTTTAATAGAGGATTTCTAAGTGAACCCTGAGCTAACTGACCCAGTTGGCTTGGACTAATGGCAAGCTATAGGGATCCCTCATCACTACCTTTCCCACCCTTTGAGGGCAGGCATGTGTCATCATCCTTAATAGACTCAATATCAAGCAGACCATCATTTATTAAAGTAATTCATTACATACTTTATTCATTCTATTATATTTCTTTCATGTGTATGCCTTTTTTTCTGTTTGTTCGTTTTTTTCAAATCAAATTCAGGGACTTGCACTACCAAGTCCTCTACCACTTAACATATAGTCCCTGCTCCTATCATACCTTTTAAAGCCTAGTTTAGGAAACTGAGGCAAACTTGGCTTGTATGTTGTTATAATCTCTTTTTACATAAACATGTATTTTTATAAGATATTAATTATGGACTAAGAAAGCATTTTAACTAAATATAATATATCAAAATATTCTGCTGAAAGAACTTATAGATTATATCTATTTAATAACAAACTATCTAGTATTTTAAGATAATAACTAATTCTAATTTAATTTCGAGTGCTAAACAAAATATTAAATAAATTACTTTAAGCAAACGATACTTTAATATTATTACATAAATAGCAGGTAGATGTCTCTCTCTGTGTGTGAGTGTGTGAGCGTGAGCATCCTTTTGTGTGTGTGTGTGTGTGTGTGTGTGTGTGTGTGTGTGTGCACCTGTGTATACTCACAGGCACATGAATTTTTAAAGAAGAATGGAGGACACTTCAAATTTAAGTAAAAACTTAAGAGAAGGGCTGTTAATAGTTTTCTGTTTGACTAATGACCGCTTTGATAAGGAAGAAGGCCCTGTCCCTGAGCACAGGAAATTTATGAGAATTAAACTTTCTTTTAAAAATAGCATTTTTTTTACATCAGTGATTTCTGGCCTTTGGTAACCAAAATTCAAGTATTTGCTTTATGTTTTCATTTATTTTTTTAATCAGCTTATGAAATATTGAGTGACTTCTCATATGTTTAGCTTTAGTTAACAAATCTCCTGCACCCCATCTGAACCTCCTGTCATCCTTGTTTAATTCTTGCTAGCCCCATTTTCCTCCATTTGTTTTCAAGGCACAAATGTTCTACTCTGCCCCCCACACTAAAGGCTTCTTCACTTTTATGCTCTTTTTGTCATATCCAGGTCTCTGCAGACATTCTAAGTTAAACAAACAAACAAAGAAAAGAAAATCTAAGCATCTGAAGCTCTGGTTGGATCTGAAAGAGAACATTCAGTATTTGATATTCTGGACATACGTGAGCTTATTCAGTACATTTTTTCAAGTCCACAAACTGTCCTGTGGATTTCATAATTTTTCTTTATGATTGAATACAATTCCATCATGTGCATGTAGTACATTTTCATTTTTGACCCAGAAGTTGATTGACATTTAGATGAATTCCACTTATTTGCNACTGTGAATAAAGGTGCAGTGAAGGTGAGTGAGTGTGCAAGTGTCCGTTTGGTGGGTTGTTGAATTCTCAGTGTATATGCCAAGGAGTGACATATATGGATGGTTCTATTGGTAGTCTTTTGAGAAACTGTCAAACTGATTTCCAAAGTGGCTGGAGTAATTTGCACTGCCACTAACAATGTTCAGTGGTTTTCCTCTCCCTCACACATACCATCATCTGTTGCCCTCTGTACTCCTGATGGTGGCCATTTTGAGTGGAATGAGGAACAATCTCAAAAATAAATTATAAAATGCATTCCCTTCATGACTTAGAANATTCAATGATTTTTAAAGAGTTCATTAGCCATTTGTATTTCTTCTATTGAGAATTTGCTACTCAGTTCTCTGTTCCATTTTTTAACATAGTTTGTCTTCTTGATGTTTGGTTTTTTAAAATGCTTTGTNCACTCTAAACATCAATCCTCTGTCAGATGTACAGCTGCCAAAATTTTCTCTACAGTTCTGTGAGATGGTCCTTCATTCACTTGACTATTGCATTTACTATACAGAAGATTTCTAGTTTTTCTTTTCCATTAAGCAACACTTTGGCTAATAGTTTTGCCATACATATCTTATACTCTGATAATTCCTCCTTTATCCTTAGAACATACATGACTTTTACAATAAAATGGTGTTGGATTTTATATAAGGTCTTTTAGCACCTATTGAAATGCACTTTTGTGATTTCTGTCTTTGAATTCACTTGTGTGATCTTTTAAATTTGAATTTGAACTTGATTTAAATTCATTGTGTGAATTTATTAGTTTACATATGTTGAACCATCCTTGCATCTCTGGAATCAAGCCAACATAAGCATGGTAAACGGTCATTTTATGAGCTTGAATTTGTTTGTTAGTGTTTGCTTCATTGCCTTGCAATTTTAATATTTTTTAGAAGACCATCTCAGTCTGAGCTCCCCATTATCCAGGATAATCAGAGCATACCTGTCCATTATGTTGGATGTACATGTGTATGAGAAATAGAAGAGAAATAAAATTTGTGACAATGACCAACAAAAGGTACAGAAATGCTAGTACGTTCCCAGACCTTAGACTATTATTAGTAGTGTGAACTCCTAATTGGAACCCTTGTTCTTACCAGGCATGTTCTAGGGAGAAAAAAAAAACACCTAGAGCAGGTATGATACAATGAAAACTATTTCGCTCTTCAGATCCACCCATATATATTAATTTCTTGTTGAATGAAAGGCAAATTTCATTCTATGACCTGAAAGATTTGAGGCCTTCTGTCCCTTGCTATTTTTATGATATTGTTTCATTCTTCCTTAGTTCACTCAGATCCAGGTATACTCATCTGTCTTTCCTGTTACAAAATAATGGGTGTGATCCTCCATCTAGAGAGACTCACAATTGACTCTGGCATGTTCTTCTGTAGATGTTCCCTGAAGCACAATCCTAAATAGTTTTATCAATAAAAACCAGAGTCTGATATCAGGGTGAGAGCTGAAAGANCAGAGGAGCAGAGTCTCTATGTATCCTCAGACTGAATGGGGGTGAGATCCTGCCTCCACCCAACTTATATTCCTGTCTCCACCTCTTTAGTGCTGGGATTAAAGGTGTGCACCACACTACCCAGCTCTGTTTCTCTTTTAGACTGATTCAAACTCGTGTAACCCAGGGTGGCCTTGAACTCCTGATCTTCCTGCTTCCTCGTCCCAAGTGCTGGGATTAAAGATGTATGCTACCACTGCTTGGTCACTATGCTTAACTATCTCTGCCCTCTGATCTCCAGGAAAGCTTTATTTGTCAGAACACAAACAATCACACAACATTTCCCCTCTTTTATCTAGACAAAAAGGGAAAGTTTTAAATAACATAGAAAAACTGTATACAATAAGTACAATAACTATATACAAATATATACAGGCAATAATTATATTAACAATGTGTAGTCCATTAGCATTTGACAAATTCAGAGAAAAGAGGCCATTATATATCCTACCTTGGTGAATGCAATGTGTTGTACCTAATTCACTTTCTATCCTAATTTTCATTACCACATTTCTATAGCTCTTTTCTTTTTCCAGTGAGATACCTGAATCTAATCTCTTTTATTTAGGTGTTTTCTTAACCATTACCAGTAACAACTTGTACTCAACCCCCCTAAATGATGACAAATATCTATTACTCACTTAATGACCAAAACCACCTACCCTACCTCTTGGGAATGTATGTGTTGTGTTCTTAAAAATATATCCTGTTTTCTGGGGGGTAATGGCACTTTCAGGGGACCCTAAAAAATTGGGATAATTGTTAAGTCCTGGGAGAACTAGCTGATTCATTTTTTGTCCAGTCTCTGTGTAACAGGCTAGTGAGGAGCTTGTCTTTAGTTCTGGCTAGAGTAGTCTGTGAGGCTGGATCATCTCAGCTAGTCACCTTGAAATTGTCCTGAGCAGTTTGTAGTGTAGCATAAAGCTGATCTTTAGGTGGTGTTTGTCAACTTAGTGGCATTACCGTAGTCCAGATGGAATTGTTGAGGAACCCCATCATCTTTTCGGAGACTTCAGAAATCGCACTTGATCAGATTATTCCTTTTCTTGGTAATTTTTTCTGGGTAGTTCTCCCTTCTTCTTTAGATGCTTATTTGTCCAAAGGTCTTTAAATTCCTCAAGATGGTTGTTTTTATTTTCCTGAAAAGACAAAACAAAAACCTTTCCCTAATCTTAACTTTGGAGAGTTTTCCTTTTGGCAAGTTATAGCTGATCAAATGAAAAGCATTTGTTAGTTTTATAAGTGAGTTTCGATTGAGTGGTCTTGTGAGTTGATGAACTATCACCTCTTCTAATCAAGATGTCTCTCTTGTTCAACTCTAATCTTTATAATAGTTGCTTATGGTTTCTCCTGAAATTTTTGAATTATCTTCTAAAGCTCTTCTATCACCCAGAGCAGTAAGATTTTTAAAACAGGCATTAAGTCCTTTAATTACTCTGGGAAGTAGTTTTCCTCATGGGGACTGTTAGCATTTAGGCATCTGTACTGGCCTGCCTTTAGGGTCCTGACAGGATATATCCTCAGCTGCAGCCACTAAGAGCACCCCCTGTGCACATTTGCTGTGTTTCCTTATAAAAGGCGGGCTTTGCCCACCTCTTTCCTTGTTCTCTTTTTCTTTCTTCACTCTCATCCACAGGGACCAGTCTCTGCTTCTTCTCTCCCCTCCCCTCAAAAAACCTTGTAAGAAAAAGTTTTTCTGTGTCCCACCCAGGCTCTCATGGCCACTCAGATCCAAGTAAACACACAGAGGCTTATATCACTTACAAACTTATGGCCTAGTGGCTCAGGCTTCCCATTAGCTAGCTCTTACATCTTAAATTAACCCATCTTTATAAATCTATACTTGCCATATGGCTCGTGGCTTATTGATACCTTTACATCTTGCTTCTCCTGGCGGTGGCTAGCAGCGTCTGCTCAATTCTCCTCTCTGTTTCTTTTCTTTCTAGTGAGAATGTCCCGCCTAACCTTATTTTGCCTCCCCATTGGCCACACAGCTTTATTTATGAACCAATCAGAGCAACACANTTTCACAGCATACAGACCATCACCCATCATTTCCCCTTTTCTTTGTTAAAAGTTAAAAAGGAAGGTTTTAACTTTAACATAGTAAAATTAAATATAACAAAACAGTTATCTAGCAAAAATTACAGTTACAATATCTAGTCTATTTCTATTTTGTAAAGTTAAAGAAAACATTTTATCATCTCTCTTATATTTGTGAGTCTNAAGTTTTATATCTAATTTGTCTTTTACCATAACTAAGAAAAACTATAACTATCTAGTCTTTAATCACACCAAAGACCCCAGAAGGATATATTACCTAAGTAAATAGGGAGAGTATTGTAAGCAACTTCTAAAAATCTAGATATGATATAGATAAAAAGGTAAATTATTAAATCTACTTTTAAAAGACAATTACTAGTTTTAAATATTTTACATTAGCTTGGTTTTTTTGTATGCAAATTATATATATTGATACAAATTTGAGATTGATTTTGTTAGAAAATATTGTATGTATATTTGCAATCTTGTTCTAGGTATTGTACCTATACAGTTCATTTAACAATATGTAATTTACTAATTCTTAGAAGTTATTACTATCAACTATTAGGATATAGAGACATGAGAGTTAGTAGTTAGTCATTACAATNGAACTTGTAGTCGTATTAGGTGTTTTCAAGGTTAAACAGAGACACATTTTAGATAGAGAGGTCATCTTCAAATCCTTCAGAGATCTGCAGAATATGGCACTTAAAATGTGTAATAACTTAGATTTTTTTTTCTTTTTTATCACTATGAGACATGTCTACTCCTGGCAACACCATCTGCTTCAGAGAAGATATGGGCATTGAAGAGACTGCATATGGAGTTAACTTTCATGTGGCAAAAGTTAGCCACTGGGCAAGAAAGTACCCTCACATTGACTGCTGACAGTATGCTGTTCAAAAAATCGACAGGCAGGACACAAAACAAAGGACTACCGATCCTTGCCAAAACAAGTGTGGTTACAAGTTTGGCAAGAGATGTCCTCTGAGGCCAAGACAATATGGCACCATCTCTGAAGTGGCTTTGCAATCCAGAAAAGGTACAGTGCCTCTTCCTTCGAAGGCAGCTGCACAGGCAGTGGGCTTCTGGCTTCTGGCATACAATGGAACAGCAGCTGAAACAGTTATTCTTAGAGGAATAACTAGGCTGATGGAGTCTGGCCTCTCAATGATAGACTGGCTTTTAATAAAGGAAAAGAAACCACCCACAAGCTGAGAAAAATGAGAAGCCAAATTCCAAAAACACCAGCAATTTCCAGACACTGGAGGAATTCAAGTTTATCTAGTACATGAAATACTCACACCAAATGTGGGATTGAGCTGTAGACCTTGAGTACATCCTGCTTCACAAATGGGTCTGTCAGATATGCTAAGCCTATGGGCTAAAGATGATGCCCCAACATTGTGGAGGAACCTTGGGTGACTATCCAGGTGGCTCGCTGTTTCTGTCAACTCACATTTTTTTGGAAGTCACTTGTTTGCACTTCCTGTTTTACTAGGTAATCTTATTTTCTTCTCAGGTTTCTAAAGTAGTTGAGGATTAGATAGTTATAGTTATAGTTTTCCTTGTTAAAAAATTTCAGGAAAGAAACTCACTAAGAGGTGTAAAGTACATAGATTTGAAAGATACCATAAGATGGTTTTCTGTTAGTAATATAGGTTAGGATANAAAGCAAATTAGGTAAATTTAGGATTCACCAAAATAGAATAGATAATGGAGTATTTTCTCTGAAATTTGTCAAATGCAAATGGACTAGACATTGTTGATGTATTTATTGCTTGTATGTATTGTATATAATTATTGTACTAATTGTATATAGATTTTCTTTTATCTTTTATTAGACAAAAAGGGGAAATGTGGTGATATTTTATCTGTGTCCCCCAATAAAATTTATCTGAAGGTTGGAGGAAAATGGTCAGCCAGCCACTAGTAGTAAAAACAAAAGTAGGGCAATGTTAACACACGCCCATAATCTGTCTGGTTCTATGTGAGTCCAAGGTCACACTAGGGAACAAGTTGGAAGGTGGTGGCACATGCCTTTAATCCCAGCATCAGCCCTAGAGTTCTGGAGGTCTGTGCAGATAGACAGGAAGTGATGTAGCTTGGTGTAGAGAGGAAATGAGTTAGTAGAATGGATAGGCATAGAAAGCCTGCTTAGACAGGAAGTTGCTCTCTCTTTGNTTCACTCTCTTTGGATGCAGCAACATTGAAGAGGTGAGGCTAGCTGGTGGCTTGTTCCTAATTCCTCAGATCTCTGTCAGATTTTTCACCCCTATTTCTTGCTCTGTGTGTTTATTAATACGACTGTTTAGAAATTCGTCTTACAAAACCTTCCATGTGGGCCCTGTTGTATGGTGTGATTCCTTCTCTCCATTTTTTATAGTGGCTTTTTTTTATTTATTCATTTTTACATACCAACCACAGATCTCGTTCTCATCCTGCCTCCTGCTCCCCACTCATGAACTTTAGACCAACTGCTGTGGAACCTACCTGGGACTGAACTAGACCTTTTGCATACGGGAGACAGTTGTGTAGCTGGGTCTGTTTGAGGGGCCCCTGGCAGTGTAACAAAAATCTATTCCTAGTGCATGAGCCTTCCCACCATTTTAAAATTATAACATTTGCTGCCCAGACTCAGATAGGCTCTCCTGGCAGTCTAAGATGTGCCAGGACCGTGGATCCTGGTCTGCCCGTAACAGCCCTACATTTTCACCTAATGGATCTCTGGGACTCTCTATCCAACACTGATGATTGTTACCTGCCCCCACACACATACACTTTTACACTTCTGACCATTTCCCAAGAATGAGGTTTCATTTCTTGAGCACAGTCCTTACCTTCTGGCTTTTCTGGAAGTCCTGGTACCAGGTGACTATATCTCACTTGGGTTCTTAGCTCATCAGCCCCTGCTTTATTGGATGATGATCTACTGAGCAGCCTGTGCCTCCTCATTGGTCCTTGCTGAATGTTTGGGATGCTAGAGACTCCAGTCCTTGGAGCTTATTTCTCTACCTCACTCATGGAAAATGCACCTACCACTATACCTACCACCCGACTTAATGGCTAAACTTATCCACCTTTTCCCCAATACCCCTTACCTAACAATTCAAATTGCTGCTTACCAGCACCCCATGTCCTGGTATTTCATGGGACCTTTGCGGCTTCTGCCAGTGATTCAATAGATGAAAGGGGGTACCCTGTTTTCAAGTTTCTTTCCAAGCCCTTCTCTCTGTTATTTCTTTCTGTTTTACTCAGCTCCTTCTAGCCATGAAGCCTGTTACTGTGCCTCCCTGTTAAGCTGTATTTCCCCTGCCCAGCCTCTGTCAAGGCAGTTACATCATTACCTGTCTCCAGGTCCCTTTCCATGGGATGTGCACCCTTCAAAAGTGCCCTCCAGGCAGAGCTCATTCTCTTTGCCTCATCTCTTGCCTCTTACTCCTCTCCTTGCATCTAATTCCCTCTCTTGCCTCTTCTTTTCTCTTTCTTCTCTTTCTCTTAGATGTCTGCCTGCCTCTCTCAAGTCCCCACTGTGATACAGCCTTTTNATCTTTCACTTTTCCATTCTCCCCCTCCCAATAAACATCTTGCACTAGCTGTGTTGTGTGTGGCATGTTTGCTTAATGGCATACCTTGGCAGGGCTTGGCAAAGGTACCCACTTCACGTTAGGACCTTATCTGCCTGCTTCACCTGCAATGGATGTACTCTTTTCCACCTGCAACAAATGTGCTTTCTAACTCGACAGCAGCTTTGCCTTCCATTCAGTACCAACAATTGGGTCTCTGCTAGGGTTATCCACCTTTGACCATTCCCCTGGTTGTGACACTGGCCTCAGTATCCCTTGGACCAGACAGTCAGAGAACCAAGAAATAATTCTCCACTTTCTTTCTTTGTTTTTCTTTGCTCCAAGACCTGCTTGTGTCTGTCTACTCTCTCTCTCTCTCTAAATGTCCTGTCTGTTTGGGGCAACATGAAGTCAAGTGAGAAATGGAAAAGCCAGATTCATCTGGCTCAGCACTCACCAGTTTCCCCTTTCTTTTAATTTATTCAACTCCTATTTAATATATATATATATGTATATATATATGTGTGTGTGTGTGTGTGTGTGTGTGTGTGTGTGTATGTATGAGATTTGGGTTTAACCCTATATGTGTAAATGTAAGCTGGTTTAATTCTGAGTGTATGCGTATGTAACTTGGATTCAACTCTGTGTATATGTGTATGTAACTATTGTTTAGAAATCGTTTTTAACAGATGCAGAGATCCACAGTCAAGCACCAGGCTGAGCTCCAGAAGTCCAATTGGAGAGGGATTCTATGAGCAAGGGGCATCAAGATCATGATGGGAAACCTTACAGATGCAACCAAACCAATCTAGTGGAAACTCATAAAATTTAGACCAACAGCTCAGAGTCTGCATGGGACTGGACTAGGCCCTCTGCATAAGCAAGACAGTTGTGTAGCTTGGTCTGTTTAAGGGCCCCTGGTAGTGGGATTAGTATCTATCCCTGGTGCATGAAGAGGCTTTTTGGAGCCCATTGTCTGTGGCAGGACACCTTGAACAGCCTTGATGCAGAGGGAGGGTCTTAGACCTACCTGACTGAATGAACCAGGCTTTGCTGACTCCCCATGGGAGGTCTTACCTTTGTGCAGGAGGGGATGGGGGTGGGCTGGGCGGGGAAGACTGGTGGGGAGTGAGAGGTGGGATGAGAGGGATATCTGTGGTTGGTATGTAAAATGAATAAAAAATCTCTTAATAAAAAATTTAAAAATTGATCATATTTTAAACAGCAACCAAGTGGCTTTCCTCAGCTGATGACCTCATTATGATTTTTTGTGAGCTCCAGGGAGTGGGCTTTGATCCACCTTGAACAACACCTTGCCAGGTCCATGTGGTGCTGGAAGTTTCCACAGAGCCTGGAGAGCAAAGTGAAACAGCCAGCTACCATAGGACATGGCCAGCACCCTAGTTTTCTCAGTTCCCCCAAAGATAATCAATGCTCCCCAGGTCAGCAGAAAGCAGTCTTGAGAAGATGGCACCCTCATCCCTGCCTCACTTGCTACCTCTTTCTAACTCCTCCCTTTTTACAATAAAAGGGAGAAATATTAGCATTTAGGCCTCTGTACTAGCCTGCCCTTAGAGTCCTGACAGGATATATTCTCAGCTACAACCACTAAGAGCACCCCCTGTGAGCATTCACTATGTTTCCTTATAAAAGGTGGACCTTGCCCACCTCCTTTCTCTTTCTCTTTTTCTCTTCCTTTAGTAACACCCCCAGGGACCAGTCTCTGCCCTCTTCTATCCCCTCCTCTCAATAAACCTTCCACATGGGCCCTGTTGTATGATGTGATTTCTTCCTTTTAAATTATAACAGTGACAAGGAATGACTGAACCAAGTTTGACATGGGGCCTGCAAGTGGCCCCCCCACCTCGGTATTTCCCAAGGGAAGTGGGTTACCATGTCTGTCCCTTGTTGATCTGTATTCATTGGTCTAATGTCAGCTTTTGCCACACCTTCTGCGTACTTCAGAAGGGAGGAAAATTCTGTTTGGATTATTTCAAGGGGGAAAAAAAAATACATTGTTTCTAGAAATACCCTGTCTACAATCCCTTTTTACATGATCTTGTTTGCCACAATTAAAACACCTGATGCTTTGATTTTTCTTTAAGCCTCTGGAAATCACCTCTTCTATCCAAACATTATCATNGTATGAGATTCAATACTGACTATGTCTCAGATCCATTCCTCTAGGGGTGCTGATCTTGCCATTAAAGGACTAATTATCCTTTTCACTGTATTGTTTCTGAGATTGGAGGAATGTTAATATCTGGGTAATCCATTGCTGTAAAAATCAGGTCCCCATAAATTCCATTGCTATATTAGCCACATATGGCTTTAATTTTCCTCTATGTCATTTCACTCTTGTACATTTGATCTGTCTCACATTTTGTTTTATCTGAGATAAAGTTCCAATCCCTTAAAGCTGAACATTTACCTCCTGAAGAGTCCAATTTGGATGCCAAGATTCTGGGGTCAATTATTGTTACATCTGCCCCTGCATCTACACGACCTTCAATAGCAATGAAATTCATTCATATCTTTATCTTTGGTCTTTGATCATTTATAGAATCTGCCAAAATATTTGCTTTACAGTTTCTCCTGAAATTTTTGTTTCATCTTCAAAAGCTCTTCTATCATCCAGAGCACTATAATTTTTTACAATAGGCATTAGATCCTTTAATTGCTCTGGGAAGGAGTTTCCCCCATGGTAACAGGGAATGACTGAACCAAATTTAACAGGGGGGCCTATTAGAGGCCCCCCCCAAGGCATTTCCCAATGTCAAAGGGTTACCTTGTCTGTCTCTTGTTGAACTGCATTCATTGATCCAGAGTCAACCTTTGCCACACCTTCTGCATACTCTAGAAGGGAGGGACCTTCTGTTTGGATTACTAGAAAAAAACAATTTTTCTAGGAATGCCCTGTCTACAATCCCTTTTTAGGTGATCTTGTTTGCCACAATTAAAACATCGGATGTTTTGATTTTTCTTCAAGTCTCTGTAAATCACCTCTCCTATCGAAATATCATCATGGTTATGGGATTCAATATTGGCTGTATCTTGGATCCACTCCTCTATGGGTGATGATCTTGCCTTTAAATGCCTAATTGTCACTTTGCATTATGAATTAGCATTTTCAAAAGCCAAAGATTTAATTATTATTGCCTAGTTTCTGAATTTGGTACCATTTTATTTATAGCTGAAGTCAATCTTTGTAAAAAGAAAATTAGTGAAGGTTTCTTTTGGGCCCTGTATGACTTTAGTAAATGATTCAAATGATTTGGTTCTCTTTCTGATTTCTTCAATTCTGTCATAGGCATTCAAAGTGGCTGCATGGAGTAGAGCCAGTGTGTGGTCATCTTATAGAGACTGTCTGTACATCAGCAGTTCTCAGTGAAGCAAGCTCCCCGTTCCTTCAATTACTCTCTTAAGTGTCAACTTCTTATTTAGATTTTTCCTATATATCATGCTTTCATCTTAGAACTCTACCTTGTCCTAAAGATGATGTATTTCCCTGGCACCCTGGATTTCTCCATGAATTTTTATAACATTTTTATGCTCACAGTTAATTCACTAGTCTGTCTCTAGTAGAACATGAGCTCGAGTGGGTAAGGTTTGTTGATATTTCTTGTTCAGTGTTATATTATCAGGGCTAAATCAGATTTCTGAACCATCACATAGAGTGCTGATTTCAAAAGGAGCCATTATAACTGTGAGGACTTCGTTTNAGCTCATTCTATATTTTGCAAACATTTCTAAATATCTTCCTAAGAATAATGTTGTTTGGAAAATTGATGATGTGTGATTCTCAAATAGAGAAAATATTATAATTACGTATGTATGCAAATTTCTATTCAGAAAGTGGATTTATTGAATGATCAAGAAATCATAGTAGTGAGTTGAACTAGAGGGTACTTGGGATGGTTAGAGAAAATAATGACATTTGATAAGTGGATAAAGGTTAACATACATATAGACTAAGTGCTATATGTCTTATCAGTTAGGAATCCATTTTGCTAACCACACCAGTTTACTTACAATTATGTCAATATTATTAGCTCAGTACATTTCACTCTTCAGCCCTTTTCATGTCTGTTCTGTGACTACACCTTGAAGAAGCTCATATTGAAGATTGGTGTGATCACTCATCCTAATTCTTTCTATCTGTTTCCACCTTCCTTTATGGTTGTTGTTTTGAACAGAACCACACAGACAATCACATAAGATGGTAATGAATACTAATAAGTCCTCTTATACAGATCACTTTAATCAGCCTGAGTACTTTCCTATATGTTTCTCAGAGTGAGGGCAGTGTAAGAAGCAGGAAAGAGAAATATTTCCCTATCCATTCATAATTTCAAATGCTTGAAAAATTTAGGACAACTTCAAGAAACTTGANTTAAAAGCATTCAACTTTCATAAATAAGCTAGAGCCTTAAAAACAGATCTCTTATGCTATATTTGACCAATATGTAACCTTGTATTATATATTAATAAGTTGACACTCCATTGTTTAGCTCACAGTGTTGACACTAAATCACAGTGTCAGAATTATGAACAGAACCCAAATTTATGGATTTCTGGTGGACAGTTTACTGTTCCAGGCAGACCTTTAACATTTATCAGTTAAGATACCATATCATTCTATGTGACATGCCTTATTGTTTCTGCTTATTCTGTTTTCATAGTCATTCTTTAAATACCAAATTTATTACTCACCAATAAAATGTAGAGCTGGATATGATCATCTTAAAGGATCAAGATGAGTGCCCACACTTCCTTATAAGCATTCCATTAACTAATCATTAAATTTTTGAAGGATAGCAACAAAAATATTTACAACCTTAATCTAATAAAGCCACTGGACTAAACACACAAGATTATGAAGACAATCACTTTCTTGTTTCTATAGGCTGATAAGAATTGATCTAGGAAAATGACATATTCTTCTCTTTTTTATGAGGCTGATTATTAAAATTTCAATTCAAGTCATTAAAGGTATCTGAGCAGGAAATTAATAGTGTCTACTTTGAAGATATAAGTTGAATTAAACTAAAGTAGAATGAGTAAATCTTTAAGCCAGAGCTGGTCAATCGACTTGACTATTCTGATATAAATTATCAGTCCTCGTATATCTTTTGATTTCTTCATTTGTTTCATTAAGTTGTACTTATGAAGAAATATGCCAATGAATATATTATATAATAAAATTAATAATTAATTAACCTGCACAGTTGAGATTAAAAATAGAACTAAGATACAGGACAACTTTCTCAATGCATCTAAAATGGCTCTTAAAACAAATAATCCAATATAATAAATGATTAGTTTGAAATAAATTTTTAATTATTTATTAGGGTGTGTGTTTGTGTGTTTGTGTGTGTGTGTGTGTGTGTGTGTGTGTGATATGTGTGTGTTGTTTGTGTATGTAAATGTTCATTTCATGTGTGGGGGAGAAAAATCTCATGCCATACATGGGTTCTGGGTTCAAACTCTGACCACCAATGGTGAGCAGCTTTACCTGCTGAGAACTGATTGGTCCAA
>LZPO01008311.1:21342-34655 GCA_001675575.1 Neotoma lepida | reverse complement strand
CCCACCCCAATCCCACCTCCTCCAACATAATCCTTTTTTAAACTTTGTCAGGTTTTATGTGGAAATTTTGGCCACATGTTGGAATGACATATGTAGTTAGACATTTCTCTCCTGCCTGCCAGTTTCCAAATAGCCACTCAGAGGCTTAATATTAATTACAAATGTTTAGCAGATAACTCAGGCTTATTACTAGCTAACTCTTATACTTAAGTTAACCCAAACCCATATTTATTTATGCTCTACCAGGTGGCTCACAGCTTGTTACTTCATTTTCTACATATCCTACTTCCTTGGCCGCTGGTCCCCTTACTCTGCCTCTCTTCATCCCAACATCCTCCCTTTGGTTGTCCTGCCTAACTTTATCTTNCCTTGCTATAGGCCAATTAGCTTCTTTATTAACCAAGAAGAGTAATACATATTCATAGTATGCAGAAGCATTTTTCCATAGCAGGTTATATCATCATTGAACATTACTATACTTAGGGTAATTTGAATGGAAACCTGTATTAAGGCTTAGCTTTCTGAGCGTTCTTTGCAAAGTGACTTGATAATACAAGCTACAGAGGAAAAGAGCCAACAATTAGAAATAGCTTCTCTTCCCCATTGTTGTCCTCACTCCCCAACACCCAACACAGCAAAGGAGGCACACTATTCTTGCCACCACTGTGTGCCACTGATAAGTTTTTTTAATGGAAATAATTTTCATAGGTATTATTTGTTTAACTATATACAAACAGGCCAGACACACAAATGAAATCTGTCAGTCATCCTGCTGAAAATCTGAACAGAATACTTTCCCTCTGAATTTCCGTTTATGGATACTTTGTTCCTGTGTGTACTTTTTCTCCTGGAGACCCTGTACATCTATTTTTCTTGTTTTATATAGAAAGTAAATACTACAAACAAGTAAATTAGCCTCTTTTTCTTCCCATGGGTGAAGGAACTAGAGGAGGATTGGAACTGGATAGGGCTAAACTAACTTTTTGTAAAATTATTTTCCTCTAAATACATATTTATAATAATACTTAATGCATAAACCAATGCAGTTAAAGACTGGTGACAATAAATGATATTCAAATGCAGTAATTGTAATGATCTGGACTAATGACAGGTATGAGGACTCATGGTCACTGCAGGTGACAACATTCAGAGAAAGTGATTACATTGTATGGAACATATTTTGCAAAGCTCAGAATCTTTTCCAGAGACTTGTGCAGTGCAGGCAAAAGCCAATGGGGTAAGGACCAGACATATATCTCACTTGGGACACTCCTTGGCTATCATGCACAAAGCCCTGGATTGAATGTATAAACACCGAATCCAGGAATAAACTGGATTCATCAAAATAAGTTTTTATTAAAATAAAAATGTATTAAAATAAATTTTTGTTAAAATAAAAAAAAATAACACCAGGAATAAAATAGGTCTTATTGGCATGCAACTCTAATCCCAGCATTTGAGAGAGAGAGATGGAGGAAAGTGGGTCAGAATTCTGTCACCTTTGGGTGTATAGTAAGTTCAAGACCAGCCTAGGGTACTTGATATTCTGTCTGAAAATAAAATCAAGCCAGTGATGTGAGAGCAGTGTTGACTTTGTTTCTAATACTCAACATAACTGATCAAAAATTGAGCTACATTTTTCACCTTCTTCATTACCAAAATATAGATAACACTCTCATCCTATTATTTCAGTTACTGTTTTTCAGTTTTATGATGAGGCAAAAATGTATATACAACCATTATCTGTTCCCTTTCACTGAAATATTTAACACATTTCATAAAGTATGCAAAACTTGATCATAAAATAGATTCAAGTTTGGTAATTTTACTTTACTGANGGCTGTTTTAAGTGTTATATGTAAGTTTAACCCCTGATGTTTGATTTAGGAGTCTAGTAAAATTATTTTTATTAGTATTTTCATTCTGCAATGGTCATTTTGAGAAACAACACAATATAAAGTCAATGAGTATCTATCTGAACCCCACTAGACAGCTTACACAAAACAAAAAAACAAAACACCCAGAACATGAAAAGGTCATATAAAACCTTAACACCAAGAATCATACAGCATGGGAAAGGCAGAAACATGGTAAGAAGACTTAAAAAGAACAAAAATAATGATAACAATTAACCTGAGACACTGCAGAGTAAGTACTGTTTGAAACATAAGTATGAGGATATAATTGCAGATCCTATGATCTCATGTAAAGCATTGCACAGTGGTCTATAAACCCAGCACTCCTGCNGATAGGAGGTAATAAGAGGACAATCCTTGGAACCTCAGGAGACAGCTGGCCTGGTGTACAAATGGGAAAGCACCAGACCCTCTCTGAAAAGCAAGGTCCACTAATTTCCTTCACCTAAATCACTCTAATGTTTTGTTAAATGCACACACACACACACACACACACACATACACACACACACACACACACAGAGAAGGTACAAGGACTATCCATAATATTAATCTTAGGATCTCTTGGCATTTTATGCAGTGTTTGCACATACTAACCTACTTTACTATGGAGTTTCTTTCAAATAAACCATGTATTTTATCTGGAGTCTCAGCAAAGAGCCAAACCATTACAGTTGCAAGCATGCACCGTTCCCTTTTATAGCTGATGCTGTTTCCTTCCCAGGGGGTCACACCTAACTCTACCATGGTACTCCTCATCAAGGGTTGTATTCTCATTTTGTTTTTTACTATCATTTATTGAACTGTATCAGCTCTGTGTTCTCAACAAGTGCTTATGAAATAATTTTATTATGTACTTATTCGGTACACATTCAGGTAATTTCTATTGAATATATGGCTCATGACTATTGATTTATGTGCAAAGTTACAATGTTCATCCACTCTCTTAATCCACAGTTCTTGTTTCAAATTAAAACTCCACTGAAGTAGTTACCTTCTATTTCAATCCTCTGGGTGTTATATCAAAATGCAAAACAACTCAGTTATTGTTTTATTTTTTTAAGTAAAATGTTTGTTTGGGAGTCAAGCTAATATAAGATGTGACTGCTTAAATACCTTTTTTTTTTTTCCTTTGGCATACCCAGTCATTGATTTTAGACAGCAACCATTTATAAATCTTTTCACTTTCACCTTTACATCTTTAGGATTCGGTAGGAAGAAGACAGTGGAAGAACACATCTCTCAGTTTGATGATCATCACTCTTACTAGGGACAGCTTTGAGATGAACAGCAGTTGTTCACAGTGCTGAGAAGTTGCTGGAGTCTGCAAAACATCTGCATCCTTCAACACTCTCAAGGAATTCAGCACCTCACCATTTCCCACTCTTCCCTTTCCCTTTTCCTTTTCATGTATGGTTCCTGAGACACTATTTGGAATTGCAGCTGTGGTGTTTTGAATTAGAATAGCCTNCGTAGATTCATGTATTCGAATAATTGATCACTAGGGAGTAGACCTATTTTGAAGGACTTGGGGGAAGAGTGACCTTGTTGCAGGAGATGTGGCTTTATTTGGTGGAGGCTTGATCTTGTTGGAGGAACTGTGTCTCTGAATTTTGAAAAGTCTGTGTCAGTCTGAGTCGCGCTTTCTTTGCCTGCTGTATGCAGCTCGGGATGTAAGCTCTTAACCTCACAACTACTGCCTGATCATCTGTTTCCTTCTACCATNATGATCATGGCCTGACTCTTTAAAACTGTAAGCTTGCCTCCAATGAAATGCTTCTTATATAAGGGTTGTCTTGGTCAGTGTGTCAGCTAGTTGAATGAAGGCTCATCTCAGGCTGTCAGCTGATTGGCTNCATTGGGAGCCACTCTCTGTAGATTGCAGGTGGGGCTGTCTTCCAATTATTTCTTCACAGAGCCTTGCCTTTCTATTCTGGTGTTTTGCCTCAGCATGTATGCAAATCTCCTCTCTTTTTATTACAACTACTGAGATTGAGCAGAGGTCCACCCTAAAAGGCCATTTTCCCTTTCTCACTTCATTCACACCCCTGTCTCAATAAAGATATAAACTTAAGGATTCAAGGTTTTAGGGCTAGCATGCCCTATTGGAGAACATAATTTAGACAATAGCGGGCAACATGTGTTTCAAACATATGAAAATAGACATTCAGGGTCAGGAATGCATCTCAGTGGTAGAGTGCTTGATTAGCATGGACAAGTCTCTCTGCTCAGTCCCCAAGACTACAAAAATAAAAAAAAAATCAAGATCCAGTGTTAACAGGTGAAGATATTGGACAAACTCTCTCGTTTAAGAATTTATAATTTTTCATACTAAGATAACAATATCTGTATTAATTCTTCAGCAATTCTTTAAATATTTCTTTCCTTAATAATCAAAATAGTGAACTAGAAAGGAATCAAAACTTCTCAAATTCATTCTCACTAAAATTTAATAACCCACAGATTTTTGAAGCATGTGAGAATTCATTTTGATTACACACTTCTCTGATATTTTTCGTAATATGAAATAATGAAGTTCCTCTTTCTCAAGTTCATGAGACCATCTTTTGAAGCAAGCATATGTGTCTTTCCACTGTGTTGCCTTCAAAGTTTTGCTATCAGGACTCTGTTAAAAATGCAAAATGAATTTTTAACAGAGCATTGACACTTGCATTGTTAATGTGCCTCCAGGCATGTAATTAGCTGAGAAGTTTAATCTTTTATATTCCAAAGTTTGATCAGAATGCATGAAGCTCAGAAAAGCTATGAAGTATTGACCAGCATCTTTGATAAAAAGAGAGTTCTTAGAAGAATTTCTGTAAATGCAAATTCTACCTACTTCTTCTAAATAACTACATTAAATATGAAAAGTGATTTTTAATTTTTAAATATAAAACAGCAGCAAAGCATCCTCTGCATTTCTTCCTTTAGATTTCTGAAAGATATGATTTGTTTAGAAAATTGAAAGGAGTCATATGCAGGGCAGATAAATGGATCCTTTATTTTATGATGTATTTATCATGGACAAATTTTATAACATGTGGATGGGGAAATATCATTTTGATGACTATAGAAAATGGAGTTATGATGTAAGCCTTTAAATAATTTAATATGCATCACATTTATTTATGTTTGGTAAGTACTAAAGAAAATCACACTGCATGAAGCCTTATATTTAAACATATACTCAGTTATGTGACAGATTAGATTAAGGTGAGGTTTGCACTGGATATTGGTGATTGGGATTATGAGAACAAAATAAATAAGGGTGGCAAGATGACACCTTGCATATGAATTAGATTCATGTCAAAATAGGAGTTAGTGATACTTATCACACCAGTATGAAGGTAATTTTATCTCTCTTGNAAAGTCTGTGCATGAATACATCCTAATTGCTCAAAATCTATCTCTTTTATTTTTATATTGATTCACTGTTCAGCAAATAGTGAGTCATAAATAATTCTTGTTGCTTAATTGTTGCATGTCCCAAAAAGGAAAATCAGAGAGTCTTTTTCCTGTGTCCACAACCTATTAAGACATTTTACTAATTCAGACTCATCTGATTCTCAAAGAAATGTTTCAATGCAGGTATTATCATGCCTGCTGTTTATGTTATACAACGTTGATTCTATAATATTGGACATAAAAATAATAGTTTGTTTTTTCTTGGTGAAGTACAAGTTTTTTAGACCTATTTTTTGCTGCTCTAATAGATTAATCTGGGACAAATTTGTGAGACGTTATCAAAGGTAAGCCACAGACTAAACAAACAAAAATAACAACAACAAAAGCAACTATCAAGCATATACCAATCTCAATTGTCTATGATTAATTAAATTATTTTGATAATGTCAATCAGTTTTGTCCTTGTGTTCTTTGATTAAATTAATAAAGTTGAAGTAGAAAAATTCTAGTTATTTCCCACTTTTTAAAATCATATCTCCTCTTATATGGTATTCATTTGGGTTTTTTTTCAAGAGTCGCCCATAGATTTTCACACTCATCCTTATAGATCAAAAATGGCCTGTGATGGGGATTAATTTCCTTCAAGCAGGGAATGTCTTGTTTTAGAATTTAAAGTGATATAAAAATATGTTCAGGTTTGAAATAAATTTTACTTAATTTCCATTTCAATTAAAACATTTATAAAACTTTCTAACATTGTAATAAAGGGTTTTCTTTTAGCGCTGAAGAGTATGATTCATATCTAAAAGGAAAAGGGAGGATAGACTAGAAAAGAATAGATAGATAAGATTAGATATTTGTGAATCTCATAATACTGAGAAATGACTCAACTACATTAATAAGAGATCATTTAATGAAAAAGCTGTGACCATGATACCTTCGGTCTGTCCTTCCACAAATGCTTGCCAGTCCCTTCATTAGGTTAAATGGAAACAAAGCAAAACAAATGTGAAAAAATTATACAGGGTGTTTTTTGATGAGGACACTAGCTTACTCAGTGGACAAGATTCTTTCTGTGAAGTCATGAGGACCCACATTCAGATCTCCAATGCTGACACATAGGAATGATCTCACAAAATTGTGATACCAGTACTGAAAGAGGTGGGGATCTGAGTAGAGGCATCTCTTGGGCTTGCTGTTTGCAAACCTACCTGAAAAAAAAAGTGAGCTTTAAGTTCAGTGGGAGATTCTACCTTAATGTAATAGCACTTGGAAAGACAGAAGAGAACACCTGACATCATCCTGTGGTGGCCTCTATACATGCATAGAGTTATCCATCCACATAACGGTACATGCACACACTCATCCACACACACGTATAGTGCACACACACACATACACACACACACACACACACACACACCATGTTATAATTGTAAATCTAATATTGTTGTCATCAGGAAGAAAATACAGTGAGATGCCTCTTGCATTGTCCCACTCCCAGCACTCATGCCTAGTTGCCAGATCAAAATGTACCTTGCTAGATATTAGAACCATTACAGATGTAATTAGTTAAGATTTTTGTGACAGAAAAATATTGAGTTACAATGAGCACTAAATCCAAAGATCATAAGAAGAAATAAGGTTATGTGAAAGTGGGCAGAGGTTGGAGTTCTAGTAGCTCATTCCAAAGACTGCCTAGAACTGGTATAGTCTAGAAGAAGTAAGGAAGAGTTTTTCCCTGGAGTAATCAAGGAAATATTGTCTTGCTGATATTTTGGTTTCAGGGTTCTATCCTATAGAAGTAAGGGGAGTAAACTGCTTTTGAACAAGCCATCGAGTCTGAAAACATTGATATGGAAGGCTTAAAAAATTAAGATTTTGGTTCAGAAGGGAGAAGATATTTTTGGAAGCAAACTTTCTTTGGAATTAGTAATATGCATAACTGCTGAAATTGAACCTCATGATGTCAAATGTCCTATTGCATCAAAAGAAATGTTAGTAGAAATACAGACATTAAAACTTCCTTTTTGAGTAACAGAAGGAAGATAAGATATGTCATAGACACTAGAAGAAAGATGGATTGTGTCTCACCAAGGACTGGTTGAATTGTTTTCTACATTGAGTTAAAAAGAATGCTGTTAAAATGAGCTTTATTACTAACTAAGTACAACTTTCCCATACAATATTAGAGATGTGACCTGGTTTTTCTTATTGCCTACAGTAAAGCATAAGAAAAATAATATCTTGGGGAAGAAACCAGTAAGAAAAAAAACAAAATCTACTTTTCACCATTTGTAAAGTTCTTAGTGTATTTCTGTCTTAAATGATAGCAAAAACTGCTGTTGAAACATTTCCAGGGGAACCTGGAAAATATTTTACAGAATATATTAGTCAAGAATGTGATTTCAAATCTAATTTATCAAGTCAGCTGTGGCCAGGGGTAGAGTATCTGTGCATGAAATATATTTGGGTGTCCTTATATTGACAGCACTGGTCTTTGCTGCATGAATATCGATCCCAAGATTCTATAGAATGCTATAATATCAGAAAAATCATGGACACATCATCTTTCCCAAAACTAGCTTAGAAAACATGAGCTGATAATACTTACATGATTTGGACTCTGCTAAAGAGACTTTGGAAATGAAGTAGAATGAATGTACTATTCCTATGGAATATATGTGAATTTCATGGATAAATATCATCCACCTGCAGTGAATGTGCCATCTATGAAATGTCCTTTAGATGTGTTTAGACCAACAAGTGCAGATTTTCTTTACTTATAATTTATGTCTACTTTATAGCTACTCAAAGGAAATTTAATAATACTAATCTCTCAGTTTATGCAAAACAACTGTAAACTATACTGTGTTAGAAAACAAATTGAGGGACAGATGTGGCTAAAAGGAGTCCCAAACTATGGAAGGAACTAATATGCAGAAGGCTGTGAAACCAGAGTGCGGTGTGTAATCCACACTGTGAATATTAACTTCAAACACCTCAAGATTGGAGTGCATGTGTCCTTCCTCCTGGGAGAACCATTGCATCTGTTGAAAATCACAAAGTCCTGAAGTTACTTTCATGAATTGTTTGTCTCAAACTCATCGTGAAATGTAACTTACTGACATGTTATGTCTCTGTTTGGCAATAAAGTAATATTATTTACATAAATTATGAAATGAATAATTGATCAATATAGTTTAATATTTTATTCTATTTTCAGTTCATTGCTTGAAATAAAGTATATGCAAATAAGCAGCCTAATATGGCTAGAAGCTAGCTTTACAGTGAATAATGAATACATATTTAAACTTTATTAGATTTTCCTAATGTGTGTCTTTTCCATACCTCTTTGCCTAGTCTTTTTNTCTTTCCCTACAGGTTGCAAACATCAGTTACTTGAGAAAATATTTTAATTATATTTAGTAGAAATGTTTTTGGAGTTTCAAATCAAAGATACTTAGGTGAATATCAATAATGAAGTCTTATGGTTGTATACACATTAAATATAATGTCTCATTTATATATATATATATATCATAGTTATATAAATTTTAAATTAAATAGACATGACTTGGTCTTCATATCTCCGTCAAAATCATACTCCATTTTATCTAAATTGCTACTACTAGCCTTTACTTCATAAACATATTACATCTAAGAGTGCAAGAGACAAGATGTTTTTAGCACATGTACATATAGAGGATATTTAAGATTGGAAAAATAATAACATATTCTTAAACTTTATGTGAAAGCAGACA
Source organism: Neotoma lepida (assembly GCA_001675575.1). NCBI lineage: Eukaryota > Metazoa > Chordata > Mammalia > Rodentia > Cricetidae > Neotoma > Neotoma lepida. The sequence continues at coordinate 25,570 of LZPO01008311.1, read as the reverse complement.
AGTATGAACTCAGGTTTTTGAGGATTCTAAAGTATTATTTGTTTTACTAAATTTGATGCATTAACCAGATACTGTTATGATTCAGGTAGGAAATGTCACCAAAGATGCCATTTAAAAGCTCCTTTGCCAGCAAGGAGGCTCTGGGCTACTGTTTGATTTACTTTTCTATTGTTTTGTTAAAATACATGACTTACAGAAGGCAAGTTATAGAATAGAGGATTTATTTTGTGCTTAGAGTTCCAGAGGGCTAGGATTCTATCCCCATCATGGCCAGGAGCATTGCAGTATACAGGCAGGCGTGCATCTGTAGCACCAGCTGAGAGTTTATCTCAAGACCCATGAACAAGGAGAAAGAGCTCATCGATGATGTTGGCAAACTTTTGAACTTAAGCCAGTCCATCCCATCCCCCCACCCTCATCTCACATAGTGACACACCTTCAAAACAACACCAAACTCCTAGTCCTTCCAAACTTCTTCTAACTGTGGACCAAATACTTAAATGTTCAAACTTGTAGATGACATCTTATTTGAACAAGCACAAATGCAAAGAGCTCTTACCTAATAAATGTGCAAGTCCTTCTGTGCAGTATGGCTTTNTTGGGAGGTGGCACCTAGTTAAGAAAGTNGGTCCCTAAGGAAGTGTTTTNCAAAGACAAACCTTGTCCCCATCCTTTCTGTTTGTTTCTGGCCCCTCAGGAGGTGAATTGCTCAGCTCAACTATTGAACTCTGCCTTCCCACAGCCCGAAGTGATGGGGCCAAGCAGCCATAGGCTCAGTCTTCTGAAGCCATGGGTCAAAATTTATTATTTCTTTCTTTACATTCATTTTTTTTTCAGGTGTTTATCACAAAGCTGGCAAATTTCACACATACATTTACTTTAAAGGTTTTTTTTTTTAATAATTTTGCAGTATAGTAGTTGTATAGAACTGAGACTACTTAACTATTATACCTATATTTTGTCAACTTTTTTTTCTAATTGCAATATTATGCTCACAAAGTTTCAAGCTTTAAAATGAAACTTTTCCATACATAAAAAGTCACTCAATTTTTTGAATATTCATAAAGTACTTATTTTTTTTAATTTAACTATGTTATTGATTCAATCCCTAGTAGATTTGGTATTCTGCCAACCACTGATTGAAACATAATTTCCATGAATTTGTGAGAATAACATATATATATATATATATACATATATACATATATATTTAGAGTAGATGTATGTATGTATGCATAGAAGCCTACACACAAACATGGTTCATATATATGTACACTAGTACATATGTATACTTGATTAAAAGTGTTCAATCATTTCTCTCGTAGAAATTTTAAGATTAATGAAAAATTCTGGCATTTAAAAATCAAAGCCAACTGTTGTATGTTATTTTGTTTGTGTTCTGACAAATGAGGCTTGCTTAGAGATCAGAGGGCAGAGCTAGCCACTAGTTAACCAGGGAGGCCAGGCAGTAGAGGCTCACACCTTTAATCCCAGCACCTGGGAGGCTCATGCCTTTGATCATGGCATTTGGGAGGCTCATACTTTTGGTCCCAGCACTTGTGAGGCTCACCCCTTTAATCATAGCACTAGGGAGATGGAGACAGGAATATAAGGTGTGTGGAGATAGGATCTTGCCCTTCTTTTGGACTGAGGATTTCAGAGAGGTAAGAAGTGACTGTGGCTGATTCTTTGCTTCTCTGATCTTTTAGGTTATTACTCTGATATTTGATTATTGTTTTTTATTGTTAATTAGGTTCATGCTTCTTCTGGTGCCCAATGTGGGGCTCAAGCCCATGACCCTGAGATTAAGAGTCTCATGCTTTTTAGTATAGATATTATTAAATAACATTTATATTATAAAGTGATAGCCACCTGTTTCAAGGAGAATAGGAATTCATTACTCTGTAAGGTTTATCTATATAATACAATTATGTTGTTGTTCCCTCTCATATATATGAACATCAATGGTTATATTATGACATTGATGCTTAGATCCTTAAATTAATCAGACAAAAAGTTAACTTTCTAGTCTGAACTTATTAGTTACTAAGATGTCCTGTGTACCAGTAGAATACAGATGAAATTTGATTATGTGGATATGGGTGTTTTATTCTTTTGCTTTTCCTAATTCTGAATCTTTTAATTTACCTTGTGTGTTCTCCTTTCTATTGTCTTTAATTTTGGCACAAGTTGTACTTGATAAATTTGAAAATCCTAAAGTATTCATGTATTTGTTCACACCTTAAGGAGTTCTACTGTCTATTCCTTTAATCATATTTCTAATTGTCATATAATCTCTACCTCTCTTTCTTCACCTCTGTCATTATCTCTTTCCCAATTTCATTCCACAATTTTTAGAAAGAGACTTGACAACTACATAACATGTGTTTATTAAAATAGTATCAGCTAACCCACTGAGAACTATGCCTTCTTCAGCCACAGGCCTTTGCCTAGATTTAGTGTATTAATATCAGTTCCCTCCTATGGAACAGGCCTTAAATACAATTGGATGTACCAATGACAACTATGTCCCAAAAGCCCCAGCAGGAACAACTTGCTTGACATATTGCTACTATAGCCCATATGGCCTATAAGAGAGAACTATTGGTGAACGTTATCTTCAGGAAGCCATGATTGTACCTTCTGAGTAGCAGAAAGAGAGAGCTTTCACCTTATCAGTATACTGATTTCCCCATGGTCAGAAAACAAAGCATGCAATACCTTCAACAGACTACCAGATAGGTCTGACATACAACCAATAGCAGGGCCACCAGCCTACATGATTGAGGGGTCTCAGTGGCCTATCTGCTCAAAACCTCACAGANGTCACTTGTACCTTATACTGGGATTTTCACACAACAGCCTTATGAGTCCTAGGAATGCCCTATCTCACTTAAATAGATGCTTTCTTTAAACTTTGTCTTCTGATTTTACTGTATTATTTTCATGTTTTTTCAATTCAGTAAAACGACAATGTTTAGCATTATATTAATATAATGGAGAACTATTACAGGAAGTGTGAAGGACCTCTGAAGGCCTACAATTGTCCATTCCCAGCAAGTAAAATTGGTTTTATCAGTTAAGAAAAATATTTTTAAAAATAATTGGTGATGTCCAGTATAGTATGTAACTATTCTTTTACTCATATAACCTTTTTCATTAAAAAATCNTAAGGGCATGGGGGGGATAGCACAGTGGTTAACAGTACTCACTGCTCTTACAAAGGGCCTGAGTTTGATCTCCAGCACCCACATGACAGCACACAATTATAACTCCATTTCCTGGATTTCTGATACCCTCTTCTGGCCCCTGAATGTACCAGGAACACATAAGGTGCATATATATATATGCATATGTACCTATATATGCATAAATATAAATAATAAATATAATATTAATATATGAAATATAATATAAACATATATAAATAAATATAAAATATAAGTATAAAAAGTAATATAAAATAATAAAATTAAATAGAGCATAATATTGTATTAAGTGATATGGATGAAATATACTCAACAGTTTTTAGTTCTCTAATTTACAGTTATTTCCCCATGAGCTTTCTTACTTCTATATTCTGTGGCACTGCTTATTTGCTGTGGTAACTTTCCCTGATGATGTATGCACAGCAATTAAAATAGAATGATAAAAGTATAAAGTAGAAATAGTGGTCTGTCTGGGTCTCTGGAGGGCAGATATGCCAAGATTTATGTTAAACTAAAGTTCAAAGAAAAAGAAATTGACAGAATATAAATGCTGAATAGTGGACCTCCGGAAAGATTTGCATCTTGATCTTCGGTTTACAGAATATATGAATGAAGAAATGGTACAAGTGAAAAAGAACAAGTTTGTCTTAGGTGTGAATAGCTAATTTCCCAGGATACACTGTGGACTATTATCCATTGGAATAAAAAGTAGTGTGGGAGAATGCAGTTCATTGAGCAATAAGCCCTTTCTAGACAGGTTGACTTGTGTTGAGGCAAGACCACAACTATTTCCCACAGTGTTTAAGAGCCTAGGATCCTGCAGGAGCCACATGTGCAAAACTAGAGAGAACAGCTTCACTCTCCTTTACTTGCAGCCAGAGAAAACAAAAACACTAGCCTGATGGAGATATTGCTCTGTATGCTGTGAATATGTGTTGCTCTGATTGATTGATAAATAAAATGCTGATTGGCCAGTAGCCAGGCAGGAAGTATAGGCGGGATAAACAAACAAGGAGAAT
>LZPO01008311.1:0-18642 GCA_001675575.1 Neotoma lepida | reverse complement strand
AGGAGCCCAATTGATGGGAGACAGGGGGCCCTCTATGAGCAAGGGAAATGATTTTTACAAACTCCGCATCTGATAGAGGACTAATATACAAAATATATAAAGAACTTAAGAAACTAGATATCAAAAAATAAATAATCCATTTAAATATGAGATACAAATATAAACAGAATTCTCAACAAAGGAATCTGAAATGGCTGAGAAATACTTAAATGTTTAACATTCATAGCCATTAAGGAAGTTCAAATCAAAACTACTTTGAGATTCAATCTTATACCTATTATAATGACCAAAATCAATAACACAATGACAGCTCATTCTAGCAAGTATGTGTAAAAAGGGGAACAGTCCTTCATTGCTAGTGAGAATGCAAACTTGTACAGTTACTATGAAAATTAATATGGAGTTCCTCAGAAAATTANGAATCAATCTACCCAGCTTATATCCATTCTTGAGCATATACCCAAGAATTTCATCCTACCATAAGGACCTTGCTCAACTATGTTCATTGCAGTATTATTCTTAATAGCCAGAAACTGGAAACAACCTAGATGTCCCTCAACCAAAGAATTGGTAAAAAATACAGTCCATTTACACATTAGAGTACTATTTAGTTGTTTAGAAAAAAAAAGGTTACATCATGGAAATTCAGAGACAAATGGATAGAACTATAAAATGTCATCCTGAATGAGGTAACTTAGACCCAGAAAGACAAATATAGTTATTCACTTATAAGTGAATTAACTGTAAGTAAATGATAAGCTACAATCCACAGACCCAGAGAGGTTAGGTAAAGAGGAAGGTTCTAGGTGTGAAGCATGGATCTCCCTGGGAGGGGGAAATAGATTAGATTTGGGGAAGTTGGGGACGAGAGTAGGAGAAATCAGGGGTGTGGGATGGAGGGAGAGAGTACATGGACAGACAGCTGGAATTGTAAGGGGGCACTAGAGGGCAGTGCGGTAATTTAGTTCAGTGAAAATTTACTGTAATCTATAATGGTGACCATTGAGGAGTCTTAGTAAGGAAGGTTACAAAGTCTGAACTGATCATCTTTTGTAATCAGGCAAGGCTTTCTGTGGTGGGACATGGCTGCATTCTGTTGAGTTGTTGACTGATGGGGTTCTGTGGAGATCCACAAATATTCAAGGTTGATGCTAGGACAGAGGTCGCCCTCTGAAAACTGACAGGGGGGCCCATCCATATACCTCATTGAATGTCGAGAGGTCAAGCTGGTGCCTGCATGGATCCTTAACACCTTTGTTCTAATCTCTTTAGTATGAGAAGGTGCTATGTAGGGAAGAATAACTTGGACACCAACCCATCCAGAAAACCTTTGACCTACAATCTGTCCATTCTGCAAGATGTACTGGGGCAATGGTGGTGCAGAACTTGTGGGAGTGGCCGATCAATATTTGTTTAACTTGAGGCCCATGCCATGAGAGGGAGCCCATGTCCTATACTGCCTGGTTGACCCCAAACCCCAAAACTGGATAGCATGGAGACCTAGGGTGGAACCAAACATGACTGCAAATTAAAAAAAAAATCAATGAAATGATTGCTAATGTTCTGCTGGACTCATATACTGTTACCTGCCCAGTTGTCATCAGATAAACTTTCTCCAGCAGCAGATGGGGGTGGGTGCAAAAATTCACAGCCAGACATTATGCATGTTAAGAGTGATTCTAAATGAGAGGTCTGCTTAGGGACCCTCCCTATGGACATGGGAGAACTCCAGGGAAGAGGAGGGAAGAAAGATTGTAAGAGTCAGAGGGGAATGAGGACACCAGGAGAACATGGACAAATGGATCAACTAAGCAGGGCTCACAATGGGGTCACAGAAACTGTAGGGGCAAGCAGGGGACCTGCCTGGGCCTACACCTGGTCCTCTGTACATATGTTGTGGCTGTGAGTTTGGTATTTTCATGGGACTCCTAATAGTGGGAGCAGTTTATCTCCAACTCTGCCTGCTCTTGGGACTCTTCCTCCTTTGGGTTACCTTGTCCAGCCTCCATGTGAAGGGTTTCGTCTTGTCTTATGTATCTTGTTTTGTCCTGTCTGGCTGCTACTCTTGGAAGCCTGCTCTTCTTTGAAGAGGAAAAGGAGTGGAGTGGATCTGAAACAGAGGAGATGCATTGGAGGCTGGGAGTTGTGGAGGAAGGGGAAACTGTGCTTGAAATGTATTGTTTCAGAGAATAATCTATTTTCAATTAAAAAAATAATAAAAAAATAAAACAACAGAAAGAAAAAAATATAACTAGATCCTCACCTACGGAACATCATTGTTCATTTTTTTTGTGGGGGGAGGAAAGGTTTGTTTATTCAGTTTATACTTCCACAGCACTGTTCACCATTGGAGAAAGTCAGGACAGTAGTATAAACAGTTTAGGATCCTGGAGGCAGGAGCTAATACAGATATAGATACATGGAGAGCACGCTGCTTACAGGCTTGCTTCCCCTGGCTTGCTCAGCCTGCTTACATGTAGAACCCAGAACCACCAGGCCAGAGGTGGCTCCACCCACAATGAGGTGAGCCCTACCCAATCAATCATTAGGAAAATGCTTTACAGGTGGAGGCATTTCTCTCAATTGAGGTGGAACACCATTGGTAACAAATTTGTTTTTCAGCAGTATTTTTGAATTTCAAAATGCTGAATCAATAAAGTATTGATGTATTCATTTTTTATTATTTCTAGNTTAGTCTCAAATGTACTATTTGTATCAGTGGTTCTCCACTTGTAGGTTATGACCTGTTTGGGGGTTCGAACAACCATTTCACAGGGGTTGTGAATCAAAGATCTAGTGTCTCAGAAATTTACATTACGATTCATAATAGTAGCAAAATTACAATTATGATGTAACAATGAAATAATTTTATGGTTGGGGGTCACCACAACATGAAGAACTGTATTAAATGGTCTCAGCACTAAGAAGATTGAGAACCATTGATGTATAGAACATTTAGTCAAGAAATAATTAGNTGTCTTCTACCCTGTTTACATATGAAACATATGTTTATAGTTATACATATAGTTTCTGAAAATCAATAAATATCTAGGACAGATTAAAAAACAAAAGTAAAATGAAAGTTGATTCCTATTTAAGCAATTTAGATAAAGAATGTTCTCTGATTATCATAGTCTCTTATATTGGGCCACTACTTACATAACTATCTGCATGATGAATCTTGAATTTTTCCTTCCTTTTCTCTTAAAGGTTGGATCTTAGGGTTATTTCCCATTATGTTCACGTCACACTACACCCTTCCCACTGTCCACTTGTATTTCAAGTCTCAGTGCCCATGGAAAGTCTATTTAGTACTCATCTAAACTGTGCTATCCTTTCTTGTGGGTCACCAGCTCTAAGAGGTAGCAAGCCTATCCCTCCACTGTGTTTCTTTTTTTCACTTTTCTGCCAATTCAGAATCTAGTGTGGAGAATAGCATCCATATTGTTTTTTTTTTCACTTCGATTCTCCCTGTAAATGGTATATTAGTTGGTTTCTTGTTGTTCCAATAAAATATCTGACATAAGCAATTTAAGAAAGAAATGATTCCCTTTTACTCACAGTTCAAGGATGCAGTCCATTGCCCCATCGAAATCATGGTGGCAGAAACAGAATACAGCTGTTTATATCACATCTACAGNCAGGAAACAATACAATTCCAATACCAGTGCTGATTACTTATACCTCTCCGTTCTGTCTAGAACCTTAACCTATGGAACCCAGGTGGTTCCTACCTAATTTAACCTACCTCAAAACCTTTCAACAAACATGGCCACACCTTTGTTATTTCAGATCCTCTGAAACTGACAAACAATATTAACTATTATACATGAACAGGTTACTTCTATGTCTTATCTACCCAGGAAAAAGATCATATAGTAACCATCATATCTTTCCTATACTCTTGTCCAATAGGTACTAATTTATTTAAGAGCTATTTTGTGAATTCCTGTCAACACACGAACCCAACAACACACGAAGGACAATAGCCGATCTGGTATTCCCTAAAATAATATTTTTGTCTTCGTAGGTTCAGTTTTGGCTTTGGTTTCATGCTTTCACCAACCTTAGAGTGCATGCACTTGCATAGAGCAAGGAAGCACAGTATTCTAGACCACACTGACANAGGCAGCCATACAAGGATTACTGTGAGTAACTATTTCCTCAGATTATGAAACTGAGGTCCTACTCAAATTATTATCTCTTGGAGAGAAGTTGATTAACACTCAAGTAATGAATCAATAATATGGTAGTGAATCAATAAGCATAATCAACATAACCTCAAGTAAGCCTATGTATCTAGTTATCATGATTTGGACTTTTGCTACATGTCTACAGCAAAAGAATTACCTATAAGAAACAATACATTTATTGGATTGCTTTCATGACCATGACAGAACAGTGGTTATTCACTGTTGCTTTGGTAAGCTACCAATGGTTACACCACTGACCATTGAATAAATAATGATTGCCCAAACTCCAAGGACCATTAAGTACCGATTGTTCATCTGGGCGGGCTAGGACCTCAGAAGCCCCTCCTAATGAATGATGTAATACTGAAGGGCATTGTATACTCTGACATCATGAGAAACAAAACACAACAAAGACATAAAAGTGGGAGGAGGGCTTGTTTGAAAAGAAGGGCTTCAACGTGAGTACGGGAGAAATAAGAAAGGGTAATGGAAGTGAAAATGACCAAAATATATTACATATATACTATATAGATACAAAATTATCAAATAATTAAAAACCATTTATCGGAATTATCTTTGTGAGAAAACATTTTGAAACCATTTAATATCTTATTATAGAATAATTATTACCAAATAAATTTGGGCATTTTTTTCCTGAAATATCAATTTCAGGAAACTTAAAAATAACCAGAATAATCCTTGACTTATCTCCTACATAGATTCTTGTTCCTTTGCTTAGAGAAGCATGAACATTTCCATCATCTCACTGAAAATAGCGTAGGTATGTTTGATATTGAACATCTGAACACAGATAGATTTAAATATGTAATAGCTAACCAATCGATTCCTCTATCACAGTCTGCTATTAATCAAACAGCACATGTTGAAAATGTTTTGCCCTTGGGTTAAGTGGGTATATTATTGTGTTTTATACCCATAACAGAGTAAGAGAGTACAAATAGGCTTTTACAGGAACTGATTGCAGACTAGGACTCTGGAGAAAAATGTTATGGAGGTTTCCAGAGCAAATGGATTAAATGTGTGCAGGTGAAAAATTTTCGATCCCAGTAGGGGTTGTTTAAGCTGAAAAAAAAAAAAGTAACAGGCAGAAAGGAGAGGGCAGTAGTTGTACATTGAGAATAGCGTGCTTTCTCTCTTTACTCTCTCTAATAAGGAACTCTGCCTCAGAATCTGGCCTTGAGATGGCTCATGCACAGCACAGAAAAACAAGAATTAGCAAGGCACTAAGTCTTCCAGAACAAAATCTGTCAGCAGAAACTAAGAAACCGCTGCTAGAAAAATTTTCATCTAAGCAGAGGCTAAGCAGTTTGCATTAAACTTGTTTGAACTTTTAGCTTACTTTCCCCACAGTGTACTGATGACTTGAGAAGGAGTTATAGTAAGAGTGNCGCCACCGTTTCCTGTTTAAGATGAATGCTAATATATTCTGCCTACCGGAGCAACATTCAAAACAACCTCCAGGAAGGCCTATCAACCCATTTTCCAAACAGCTTGAAATATGCTCTGAATATTTTTCTGTAAAAATCTAAATGCAAACTCCTGTTGCTGCCAGGACCTTCTAAAGGTCATCTCACAGTCCAGCGTTCACAATTCCTTCATAGGGATGAACACAGCCTTCCTGTGTTTTATCAGTTCATTCCGTCTGTGTCATGAATGCTTTTTCTGCACCAGCCTTTGTGTACAGACTATGGTATCATGAAGGATTAAAATACACTCCTAACATGAAGTTAGTTTGTCCTGTGAGCAGCATGAATCACATAGTTGGTAAATCATTTTAAAATGTTATCACTTCCTGTGATGAATGCAATTTTTTTGAAATCCCTATAGTAATATGAAACTGCTTATAAGATAGGTTAGGTGTGCATTTGAATTAGAGATTTCTTTCATGAATGCTTTATTTGGATTTTGATAAATACTACATATTATAATTGAAAAGAAGAGCAAANTTTCCACAAATAAAATCATATGTATGTGCAGGGCAGTGGTGGCACACACATTTAATCCCAACACTTCGGAAACAGAGGCAGGTGGATCTCTGAGTTTGAGGCCAGTCTGAGTGGGCCACTGAGTGACAGAGTGAGTTCCAGGACAGCCAGGATTACATAGAGAAACCTTGTTTCAAAAAGCCGAACTAAACCAAATGAAACCAAACAAACAAATAAAACAAGATATGTATATCTTGTGCTATTTCAATGTGTTGGTAATGCCACACGGAAGGACAAGAACCTGTGGCTATGCCAAGGCCATCATGTTGAACATGACACACTTGCTTCCCTTACTCCATTCCATTCCTNTAGAGGCTTATAGGATTATTTTATTTATAATCCTTCTTCAGTTTGCTCTCACTTTATACTCCCTCCACAAGGCTCTCTCCCATTTCACACTTCATTTCTTGCTTCCTATGGAAAATTGATATACTGAGAATGGCTACTCACAGATACGTCACATTTTTCTTTATTCTGAATGCATTAATTGTCTCTGCTCCTAAGTCAGTTCTGACCTCTGTTAATAAAGTTACATTCTTGCTAATGGCTCAAGAATATTTCCCAGGATGCTCTTCTCCTCTGACTCCCGTAAAGAACGTTTCACATTTTACAGTATTATTGTCAGAACACAGATATCATTTTGCTATCATATAAATGTTAAATGTTATTTTCTCTCATTTAAAATTAAACTTCACATAGGGATTTATTCATATATCACCTGATATTTATTTATTGTATTGAAAATAATCCTCAAAGAAATATGTATAATCACATTCTCCAATTTCTTTCTTCCTCATCTTCCTTGAATTCATTCTGTTTGGATTTTCATGCCTACCACTCCACAAAAACTGTACTTTTCAAAGTCCCTAAAGTCCATTGCTGAAAACCTCAATTATTTCTATTTAATTTTAAATGTGGGAAGCACTAAAGTTAACAAACTTTTCCCTTCCTTTTGATTCATATTTCTCTCCACTTTTTCAGCCATTCTCAGTCTCCGTGGCTGTTTCACCAATGTTTGTTCAAGTTTTGACTGGAGTCATACTAGGACTGCTTAAAACATATCATATAAATTTGTTATGAGCACAATTTAAGAGAGTTTCAATATGTTAGTAACTAAGATAAATAAAAGTGTTCCAAAAAATTTAAATGAAAAGTTAATGCAAAAGTCATGACAACATCAAATTACAAATGAACACAGAATCAATCAAAGAAGAGCGAATACCAATACTCCTCAAATTATTCCACAAAACAGAAACAGAAGGACCATCGTCAAATTATTTTTATGAGGCCACAGTCACTCTGTTACAAAACCACACAAAGACTCACCAAAGAAAGAGAATTATAGACCAAATTTTTGTTGCTAAATATTTGTTTAACTATGTAAAGTTGTGTTGCTGTTTAACCTTGCCTGCCTAAGGCACCTGATTGTTCTAATAAAAAGCTGAATGGCCAGTAGCGAGGAAGTATAGGCAGGACTTCAAGGCAGGGAGAATAAAAGGAGGAAGAATTTAGGTTTGGTAAGAAAGAGGGAGAAAGAAAAAAAGAGACACTAGGGAAATGCCAAGGACCAGCCAGAAAGACACAGAGGACGCAGGAAAGTAGGACATACAAAATGAAAGAAAGTTAAATAGCCCCAAGGCAAAACATAGATGAAAAGAAATAGGTTAAATTAAGTTGAAAGAGCTAGCAGGACAAGCCTAAGCTAAGGTCGAACATTCATAATTAGTGATGTCTCCGTGTCTTTATTTGGAAGCTGATTGCTAGCCCAAAGAAAATTCCAACTATAATTTCCCTTATGAACATTGATACAAAATTACACATTAAAGTACTTGCACACTGAAATCAAGAACACTTCATAAATATAATCACCATGATCAAGTAGGCTTCATCCTGGAGATGCAGGGATAATTCAATATATGAAAATCTGTTAATGTAAGCCACCATATAAACAAACTGAAAGAACAAAACCATATGATCATTTCATTAGATACTGAAAAAGCCTTTAACAAAATCCAGCACCCTTTCATGATAAAAAGTCTTGGAATACAAGAGAGATCAGGAATACAAGGAACATACCTTTAAAAATAAAAACAATATATATCAAGCTGATAGCCAACATCAAATTAAATGGAGAAAAACTCGAAGCAATTCCAGTATAACCAGGAACAAGGCAAGGCTGTCTATTCTATATATATATCTATTAAGTATAGCATTTGAAGGTCTAGAGAGACCAATAAGACAACCCAAGGGGATATAATTTAGAAAAGAAGTCAAAGTATTATTATTTTCATATATATATATATATATATCATAAGTAATCACAAAAATTCTGCAAGGGAACTCCTCCAGCTGATGAATACCTTTAGTGAAGTGGCTAGATATAAGAATAACTAAAAAAATCAGTAATTCTCCTATATACAAATGATAAATGGGCTCAGAAAGAAATCAGGAAAACAATTCACAATAGCCACAAATAATATAAAATATCTTGATGTAACTCTAACCATGCAAATGAAATATCTATATGACAAGAACTTCAAATCTTTGAAGAAGGAAATTGGAAAAGACATCAGAAGATGGAAAGATCTCCCTTGCTCATGGATCATTATGATTAACATAGTAAAAATGGTCATCTTACCAAAAGCAGTCTACAGATTCACCATCATTCCCAATAAAATTCCAACACAATTCTTTACAGGTCTTGAAAGAATAATATTCAACTTCATATGAAAAATCAAAAAATCCAGAATAGCTAAAAGAATCCTGTACAATAAAGCAACCTCTGGAGGCACTGTCTCTTATACACATCTAGATGTGTATAAGAGACAGGTCTCGGCCATCAAAACAGACAAGTTGATCAATGGAATCAAATTGAAGACCCAGATGTAAATACCCAAACATATGGACACCTGATTTTTTGACAAAGAAGCCAAAATTATACAGTGGAAAAAAAGAAAGCATTTTCAACAAATGTTGCTGGTATAATTGGATATTGGCATGTAGAAGAATGCAAATATATCTGTATCTATCACCCTGTACAGAACTCAATTCCAAATGGATCAAAGACCTCAACATGATTCCAGATACACTGAACCTGAGAAAAGATAAAGTGGGGAATTTCTGTAAGGCAAAAGACACAATCAATAGGACAACACTGCAGCCTGCAGAATGGGAAAAAATCTTCACCAACTCTACACCTGACAAAGGGCTGATACCTAAAATATATAAAGAACTCAAGAGACTAGACATCAACAAACCAAATAATGCAATTTAAAAATGAGGTATAGATCTAAACAGAGAATTCTCAACAGAAAACTCTCAAATGGCCAAGAAATACTTAAAGAAATGTTCAACATCCTTAGCTTTCAGGGAACTGTAAATCAAAATGACTCTGAGATTCCATCCTACACCTGTCAGAATGGCTAAGATCAAAAACACAAGTGACAACTCATGTTGCAGAGAATGTGGAGCAAGGGGAACATTGCTGATAGGAGTGCAAACTTTCGATTTGGGATATAAAATAAACAAATNAATTTGATAAAATAAAAAAAGAAATAACAGTAGCAATCAAACCTGGGCAATAAATTGACAATGAATAAGTTTTAATGAGGAAAAAAATTAACTAAACTTATCTATTATTATTTAATGGAGAAAAATAATTGACCTCAAACAGACTATTGATGATAATTCTCTCTGATGAATTTGAATATAAATATCACTCTAGAAGTGAAAATATTAAGTACTTTTTGCCATATGGTTATAATTATAATGACTCATTCTGCTTTCAAATGCATGATGAAACTAAAGTATCTTGAGTAGTAGCTCATCTCATATATTACTAGGATTAAGAATAGAAAATATTATTTATTATTATGACAGTGTCTTTCTCCGTGACAATATCACACAATAATTGCTCCAGAAATGTGTAAGAAGTGGAATTCTGGATTAACCATTGACAATAGGCAAGTGGTCTTCATAAAGAAAATTTAAAGTGTTTATTAAGAATGTGGAACCTTCTAATTCAACAAGGCCATGGGAGGAGGGCTGAAGGAGTGACTACCTGATGACATATCTAGAAACGCTACTCTGTCTTCTGAACTGTTGCTCTATGTGTCTTACTCTAAAATCTACCTGTTCTCCAAAATACTGGCTTCAGTAGAAAGTTATCACATTTTACCATTGCTATCAGACACCCAGCTTGCTGCAAGGAATATAGTAGCTTAAAGAATGTGACTTCAGACAGTGAGGCATGATAACTACGCATTTTGGTTTGTGGGAAATCACAGTCTCTTTGTATCCTCAGAATATATGGAGTTACTTCAACCTCCTCTGTTTATAAAGTTATTCTCACTCTTCATAAGGGCCCAAATCAAATCTTCTTCTCATGTGAATTATCTGTTAAAGGCCCATATCNANATGCCATCACTATGCCATTTAGCGTTTCAATATGAGTATTGGAGTGGCTCAGCTTTCCAGTCCATTTAACCACNTGTTCCTTCATTTCCTCAACCTAGTTTTGGAACCACACAATGTTTACTTCCATAGTATGAAATCCGAGATGTTTGCTACATCTTGGCATACATATATTGTCCTGTATAGCTTCTTCCCCTAATAGTTTAGTTATTGGCTCCACAATGTAGTATTGTAAAACGTTTACTATTTGAAATTTTCATAGATCTGTCAGTGCATCTTATTCATATCCACCTCAATTCCTTCCTTCCAACTCTTCCTAGCATGTTTCCCTTATATAGCTTTCAGGAAGCTTTGAGTCCTATTTATTAATTATAAACCACTAAGTCCAAACAATTCTGTTCATTTGGGCATGGCTGTGTGCTTATCAACAGGGACACAATGAACTGTCATCCTTTACAGAACAATTATTCCTACCTCAGCAACCATCAACTGCCAATGGCTCCTTAGCACTGGCCAGGGAGAGGGAGTTTAATTTATAACTGATCTTGTGAAAGTCTTCTGCAGGCAACCACACTTGATCTCAAAATACTTAAAACATCCCAATGTTTCCTAGGAAATTCCTTCCATTGCAACTGATTTCTTTTATGCCTTACCCACTAAGCAAGTTTGATCCTATCTATTTAAAACTGACTTATAGTTCTAAAATGTAAATGTTCGTATTTTAGTTTAGCTTTCTATGAAATCATTTCATCATGAATTATGTGTCTCTTAATGAAATTTAGTCAACTTTCTTCACTGTATAACTGCATCTCATTGTCAACTACCTGCCATCTTTAGGCATATTTCTTTGATGAGCATTAACGGCATCTTTCATTTATAGGTTTTATTTGCATGTTTTTACTGTATTTAAGTTATGCCATTTTCTATATAAAATAGTGTCACATTTCCATATTAATATGTCCATTAATTTTATGCACTTGCTATACATTCTTTATGCCTAACTTGTCTAACTTTCCTGCATTAAAGTACATTATACTAACATGTATCATCGAACAGTAAGTAATAATGGGTGGATGATTTATTTTATTGCTTTTCTGTTATATGTTTAGCATTAAATTGAGAGTTCAATGAAGGTGAAGCATGCTTTCATTTTGCTTTTACTGGTCTCCATCATATAGTGTAGAGCCTGATAAATTATGACTGCTTAGGTATGTTCTGGAGCTGGACAGATAGCTTAGAATTTAAGATGTAGTCCTGTTGAAGAGGAACAGAATTTGTTTACCAGCACCCACTTTGAGTGATTCACTACTACATCTAGCGGCAGCTCTAGGCAACCTGACTGCCTCTGCTGTCTTCCATGGACATCTATACTCAAGTCACATACCCTCCCACTGTCAAACAGATATAGACATAGTGATATGAAAATAATAGATCTTTTAAAAAAGAAATATTTGCAGACTGCAGTTAAATGGAAAGGGCAGAGGAAAATATGTTTTGTGATTGTTTTGAGTTATAAATCAACTATAAGTTACTATGAGTCCATATATAGTTCTGTAGTCACAGTTTTGAAATTTTTTGGAAGAGTATTAGAGATCTTCTATACACAAAAACAGAGTAAGAACTATTCAAGGTAAGGGATAAATATATTACTTCAGTTGTATCAATCATTTTATGATATGTGCATATCATATTATATTGTATGTTCTGATTGTGCATCATTTTTATTTATGAAACATATGTATTATAATTTGAGTCCAAAATGAGTCTTACAGACTAATATTTACTTGGCAGATTCCCAGTTGCTGGTGTTTCTTTGATACATTCTGGAGTCTTTCTCTGGTGGGTCCAAATTGAAAGAATTAGACCACGAACTGGTAAATTCCTTGTAGTTACATCTTTCCACTTTTCTTTCAGTCTCCTGTTTTCTGTCTACACGAGATACAGAAGTTGAGAACTATTCCACCAAGCTGTTCTTCATTTCTGTTCCAGGCCAAAAATCAGCTCATTCTTCCTAGTATCATAGAGCGTCCATGTGGTTCTTGGGACAGGTATGTAAGGCTCTTGTTAGTTATCTACTGTTGCCCAAAGTGGATTTTACTGAGCTTAATGTTACTCACATATTAAAACGTGTGTGTGTGTGTGTGTGTGTGTGTGTGTGTGTGTGTGTGTGTGTGAATGCCTCTACATCCTGTCACTCTGGTTTTATGCCTGGTGTGTCTTGATGTAAACGTATTCTTCCACAGGGTCTCTCCTCCAAAAACTGGACTTGTCTTCTGTGCTTCTATCACAATGATGTACTGAAATTTATTTTTGTTGTTTATATATAGATATAAAAAAGCTATATCCTTATGATTTTACTGAATTGTTTTCTTCTGGGTCAATAATTATTTTTTAATTATAAACAACTGACAATAAGATAAGAGAGGGAAGAGATCTCAAGTCTCCTGCATTCAAAAAGTTTCAGTGCTTATCTAGTGCCAAGCAGTTAACCCTGAAAACAAACATACCAGTAACATTATGTAGACTAAGATGGGCATATTTAAATATATATACATATACATGTATATATATATACATATGTACATACATACATGAATGATAGTAATTACTGAAGAAAGAGGTCATGAATATTAACAAAAGCAAAGATAGGTATACTGGAGGGTTCGGAGGGAGGAAAAAGAAAGGAGAAATGTAATTAAAAAAAATAAAGTTTCAGTGCATCATGGTGCTGAAAGCATAGTGGAGCAGCCCAGTTCATGGTGGAAGGAATCTGTGGAAGAATATGTTTACAGCAAGACAGACTGGGCATAAAAGTAGAATGAAAAGACTCAGGGACCAACATATTTTCCAAGGCCAATCCCTAGGGATATACTACTTCTAGGAAAGCTCCTCCCCCTACACATTCCAAAGCTTCCCAAAATAGCACCATGAGCTAAGTAACAATCAATGATGGCATGAGTCTGTGCGGGGCATTTCAGATCAAACCATAGCAGCTTCGGTTTGCCATAGATGGTAGCTTATCTTTCCATTTATATTCACGTTGCCTGTGGACACACTACTTTAAATGATACTCTCATATGTACAGCATTGCTGTGATTAATCTGCAATGGTTAGACTTCTATTTTGAAATTCTTTACATTGGGCAGTCATGGCATCTTTCAGAAATGCAAACCTGAATGTATTAGAATTCTGTTTAAAAATAAATGTTGTTATTCTTCCATGTACAATGCTACCCCTTTCCTCATACATTTCTTGCACATCCATTTTAGAATAAGCAATTATATGCATATATACATACATAACTTATATCTCATCTCCGACAGCTTCAAACTCTTCAAGGGCACAAACCTTGTCTTTTTAATAGCTGTTTCCCCAGCAACCAACATGTACCAAGTCCTCAACAAATATTTCATGGCTGTGATGGATGAATTATTTTTAAGTTCCTTTAGCAGCAAAACTTTAGCACACAGTTTTCTACAACTTTAGGTAAATAAAAGAAGTTTGTGTCTGGGAGTACAGTAGTCAGTATGCTCAGGGCATTCGAAGGCAGCTGGATGGCTTCCCAATTCATCGTCACTTTTCCACAGTCAATTTCAAAAGGAAAAATAAGTGGCCACAGTAGTGTCAGCAGATTTTCAGCAAGTCTATATGTGTCCCTTACCTTAGTGTTCTGGATAATTGGAGGAGGCATATCTAGTAGAAAATATTAGTGAAAAAATCCATCAGCACATTCTATCTCAAAACTTCAATCATTTTTGTCACTGATGGAGGGTATTCCATTTTTAAATTAAAACTACTGTAAAGAAGTTACAAAGTAAAAATAATAATAATAAAAATAGAAATAATAATCACACACTAAAGCAGATATTGGACACTTGAATTATGAAAGAGGACTTAACTTTTTGTTCTAGTATTAATTCTGTCAAGGTATTTCTCTGACTTTCAACACCCAAATGTATGGAGATAGACATACACATGCAAGTATCTGCAATCAGTAATGGCTATGGGTAATAGCTGACTTTGCTTTTTGTGAATGAACAACATTTGAACTTAACATTGATTAATTTTCTGCTCACATTTTCATTCAAGAAAATCAGGTAAACAATAACCATTTATACTCAAGGAAAGATTTTTTNAAATTTCTATATTGTAATAATAAATGTTCACTGATCTTATGATAAAGGTCTTAAAATTTTCAAAAATCACATTGGCATTCCATGGTAAGAAATAAACTCTAAATTTGTGCTATATATCACACAGAGATAAATTCATTGCAGTGCCTCTGTAAAATAATAAAAAATATAGCAACAGTGAACATTTGCATAAGATTACATTAAAGAAATGGGACAGAGGGGATATGAGCCTAGGAAGAGAATGGGTGGGAAGAAGTAGGGAATTGGTTGGGGTGGAAGAAGGAAGAGGCAGAGTAATAGATGTGAATGTGATCATAGTACATTATATGAAAATATAAAGTATCAAAAATAAAAGAGACTAAAACATAAGAAACTCACACAAATATACAAAAATGATCAGAAATTGATTTCATGAAATTATTTATGCTTTTCAGTAAAAGTCTCAAATTATTCCCTGCAAGTGAAGAGTCTCTTTACATTTAGCTTCAACATGCATTGACTTCACTGTACTGTGAATCGTGACTCNATGTCACTGAAAAATATTCTGAATCAAGTTGGATCAAGAGGAAACCANGAGATGTTTCCATGAGATGATGATGAGAATGTTGTGTGCAGCATTATATTACAGTTTTGTGTCTCAGGGAATTTGGGTGGGATGTGATTGAGGAAATGAGGGTCACTTATCAGTCTTGTATTCCATTTCCATTGTTTTATGTCACATCCCTAATGGATATTTCACTAGTAACAGTCATACACTGATGTTCAGTCAACACTTCAGGTCAATGATCTTTTTGTATCTATATGACTTCATAGCAAATCAGGCTCTATTTAGGAAGCTATTCAGTGAATGAAAACCCTGTATGATTAGCGTTACCTTGGAAAATGACATCATTCTGCACACATACCAGTTAGGCATGCTGATATCTATCCACAGCATTGTGAAATCAGATGATATTTCAAATGGAATAATATAAGAATTTCCCATAATAGGTGCTAATGCATATTCATGTTTTTAGTCACAGAAGATCTCACTCTGATTCTTTTTGTGGACTTGAACTAACAGAAATCCTCCTACTTCAGCCTCCCAGTTGCTAGGATTAGTCCAAAGCCACCATCTCTGGCTTATCAACTATCTTTATGATTTCATTTATTGAAGGTGAAACACTGTTGCAACTTACATATGAAGTTTATTTAATCTTACATTGAAACTACCTTAGGTCTTCATTAAATTTTTGGTGTTAATCTCTATATTTACCAAATCATCTCAGTTTCTGGGCCCTGATAAACCATCTATTTAGTCACCACCATATTTGTAACTGTATCACCCCTTTCTTCAATTAAACAATGTATGTTCATTTTTTCTATTCTTATAGGTAATGGCACTACATACACATAATGATGCTTCCTACACACAAGCTGTCTTTGGCTGGCATTATCAGATGCTGTTGTGGCCAACATTCACTATCTGCATACATATTTTAAATTATGCACTTCAAATTCTAAGAAAAATAAGAAGAGTCCTTAATTATCTCAACATAGAGAAATACAGTTTTTTAACAGTGCAATTTAGATTTTTCCCATGTGACAGAGAAAAGATCAAAATGAAAGTCAGTCATAAGGCTAAAACAAATTAGTTCTTACTAGTGCTTGGTTTTTAAATATAGGGAAAGAGCAATGGAGAATCACTGTTTTCAAGTTTGGCCTCAACAAACCTCAGTGTAATTAGCAAATTACACATAATGGTAAATAATGATTGTATATTTAATTTTATTTATTTATTTATAAATGGTTGTCATTTTGGATGACCTGGATAATTTGCAATAATTAAATAATTTAAAAAAAACAAAGTGAGTCTCTAAAAGATACAAATTTTCTATACTGATAAAATAATTTCAACTAATTAAAAGCCAGAACTCTCATTTTCACTTGCTAAGCTCTAAAAATTATTATTTTTTTGTTTTGTTTAGAGAGATATTCTGATGCATAGGGTGATCATAGGGAAATTCTTTAGTAATTCTGTTTAAGTAAACAGTTTTAAACATGGCAATTTTCCTCTCTCTCTCTCTCTCTCTCTCTCTCTCTCTCTCTTTCTCTCTCTCTCTCTCTCTGTGTGTGTGTGGTTTTGAGCTGTGGGTCTAGGCATGCTCCACAGTTGTCCATTGTCAATGTTCACTCTGTTATTTTATTGCACTCCATCTTATTTTTAGAGACAGATTCTCTCACAAACCCTGAAGGTCACTGTGTATCCTAGACTAACTGAATCTGGAGCCCTCATATACCCTGTCTCCCTCCAACTCAAGGATTATGGCTATGCAGAGAAGCAGTTATGGTCACATTTTGTTTGTGTCCTGGGGATCAACACTCTAGTTTTCATTCTTACCCAATGATTACTTCTCCCACAGAAATACCTCACCAGCCCAAGAACGTATTATTTCAACTATGAAAATATGACAATAGGAAAATTCATTAGAGTTATATCTCTTTGAGAGGCTATTCTCATGACTTCATTTACCAAATATTTATTGATACCTTTACCTATACAAAGATAGAATATTTCCTCATCAAACATGTGTTTCCTGATATCAGTTTACTTAAACTCTATGACAAAGATAGCTGTCTAACAATACAATCTATAGAACATCTAAGTCTTAGTAGAAAAACTGAGTGATCATAACAATCAGAAAAGGAAAATAGTTAATCTTAAGTAGTATCTAATACTTCAAATGTTATAACATTGTATGAAGAGTGAAGATTTACAGTATCATCCCTAACAATGGTCTATAAACATTGGTCCTTTACATCCACAGTGTAAGTTAAAAAGGTCAGCCAAACAAAAAAAAAACCACACCCTGATTCTGAAACCAGAGCTGAAGAAACACACTGTGCCTCTGACCAACTCAGCATGAAAACCAACCAATCCCTAAGCACAAAATCTAGCCAATTTCTGAGCTTGTCCAAGCTCTGGGATTGAAATCTGACCAATTCCCACCCTGAATATCTTCACCCTGGAAAAACTCCACCAAGAAAACCCTGTATAAGTCCTATAACTGTTCAGTTTGAAGCTGCCTTTCTCCACCCTAGCAGATGCAGTCACTGTCCTGGATTCCTCACACCCAATAAATTTCTTTAATGAGGTTTGGGTGAAGACCTTCTCTCCCAGGATTGGAACTTGGCAGAGAAGTAAAAACATTTGCCTGAAACACCCTGAGCAGAGCAGAGCAGAGCTGTAACAACTTTCCCTGGAGTAGGAGCACAACAGCTATACTTCTGCTGGAAACAGAGAGGAGCAGAGCAAAGTTGTAATTAATTGCTCTCTCAGAGAGGGCAGAACTGCTACATTCTTGAGGGGAAACCATCCCCCACCAGAACAGAGCTGTAGATACTGCCTGGCTTCTGATGGACAGGATATCTTTCCCTTCAGAGCTGAAGGTATCACCTGGCTTCCAAAGGCCAGGATTCTTTTCCCTTCAGAACTTTAAAACCTACAGATATTGCCTGGCTTCCAACAACCAGAATGTCTTTCCTTCCAAAATTGTAACACTTAACAGGCAGTTAAGTGTAGTTTTTACCATCACCAAGGAACTTCTCCTTGCAACATGTAACACTATAGAAAACCACAATCAATCAAAATTCAGAGTTATGTCTCCCAGCTCCAACGGATGCATCTACTAAACACTCCCACACCCAAGTTGCAGGGAACATTGCAGAAGTTGGGCAGAAATATTGTATGAAATGAAAGATCAGGGAGTTTTCTGTGAGATTGTGTGTCCTAGTAATCTCAGAAGCTACACTCAAAAGATGTCACTAACATGACTGAGCAAACATGAGATGAATAGTGATTACACCACTGGACATGCCAAAATGAATGGAGGAAAGCCCATGAGGCCTCAAACTGAC
>LZPO01008310.1:58596-73558 GCA_001675575.1 Neotoma lepida | reverse complement strand
CATCTCCAAAATAAAAAGTTAATATAATTCCAGAGGTTTTTTGTTTGTTAGAGTCAGCATCTCATTTTGAAGGCCAGCTGACCCTGATTCCCTAAGTATACTATTACAGTCACTGAATCTTTAATAAAACTAGTATATACTTAACCCTGTGTCTTTGGTTCATCATTCCTAGCATGCCGGTCTTCTAGAGGAGAGAGATAGATCTTCCAGGTAATTTAATATTGCTCTGGTTAGAAATAAAAGAATATTCTGAAAAGGGTTGCTTCTTCATAGCCTCCTAGGTTTGTCAGTCTTGGGATCACTCCTACCTTAAAGGCAAGGGACTGATACTACCTGCTCTAAAGCTACAGTTAGAACAAACTCCTCTCATTTCTGTATTTGAAATGGGAGATTTTCCTGTGTTATGATCTTCCACAGAACACTTCTGTATTGTTACATTTCTATAGATGCTATGATAAAACACACCATGCCCAGGGTAAATTATAAAAGAAAGCACTACATTGCTCTTACAGTTCCGGAGTGTTAGTCCATGATGGCAGAGTAAACATCTGGGGGTAGAGTGAATGGAGAGTTCATATTTCNAACCTCATGCAGGAGGNAGAGTACACTAAGCATGGTCAGAGGCTTTTGAAGTCTCAAAGCCCACCCCATGACACACCTCCTTCAAAAAGACCATACCTCTACTCCTTCCCAAACAGTTCCACCAACTGGGAAATAAGTATTCAAACATATAAGTCTAGGGGTATCATTCTTATTTAATCATCACATCTCTCTTCAACTCTGAGATAGTGACAATTACTTCTTAACTGACCAAACTCTACCATATCCTTTAGTGAGACTATGAGCCATAAGAAAAGTAGCTAATGGGGCCTNAAGGATGCCTCACTGAGAACGAGCACACCCTGCTCTTTCAGGGGAGCTGAGTTCAGATGCCAACACCTACATCAAGCAGCATAAAACTGTTTGTAACACTAGCTTCAGGAACAATGCATGCCATCAGTCAGCGTCCTCCATGTGAACCTTCATTCATGTGCATGCACGTGCACACACACACACACACACACACATAATTAAAAATGAAACAAAACAGAGAAGAAATTCATCCTGGACAATTAACTGAAATCTCTGAAACTGTGGTCAAATCAATTCATCTTGAGTCATTTAGATAACCTATTTTCTCACAGACATAAATACATTTGGGACTGATCATGGAAACAGTAGGGAGAATATCAGAAAAAAATCATAGTTTATTTTTTATGAAACTCCAACTGTAACTCAACTACTCACNTATTTTGATGCAATTATTATTGTATAAAATACTNTAATTTTACATGTAAATATATCTCAGTGAACATCACAAAACAATACCTAAGGTAACTCCCATTAATAAACATGACTATGTTATAAGAGAAAATTTCCCAAATTTAAGAACTGCTTCTATAATGAGCTATTTTTAAATCATAGATGAAAAGATAATATCAAATTTGGACAGAAACCATTATTGTTTTGGGAAACAGTAACACTTCTTAGCACACTCTAGTGTGTTGACTTCAACTTGTAAATCATGGATTTTCTCATGTAATATTTTGGCTCTTTTCTGTATTTGTTGATTTCTTCTATTTTAACAAGTTCCATGTGCATTTGTGTGTGGTAATGTGCATGTGGAAACAAGGAACACCTAACATGTTTAGNCTCTTTCCTTCCTCCACCTGAGATCTAGAGATCAAATGCAAGTGCTCACATTGGCAGCACGTGACTTTATCCAGTAAGTGACTTGACTGACCCTTATTTGGGTTTAAAAAATACTCCCTTATGTAGTAGTGAGTGGATGTGCATATGCAACAGTCCAAGACTAGATCAGAGGAAAANTTATGGAAGTCATGTGGGTTTCTCAGGAATTGAATTCAAGTCATCAGACTTAGCACCACCTACCTTTNACACTGAGCAAAGTCTCTGACACTTAATTGAATTTCTGAGAATCTGTTAATAAAACTGTTATAAACACTGGGTGCTGGAGAGATGACTCAGGAATTAAGATCACTGGCTACTCTTTCAGAAGTCCTGAGTTTAATTTCCCTCAACCACATGTTGGCTCACAACCATCTATAACAGAAACTGAAGCCCTCTTCTGATATGCATGTATNTACACAGCNCATTCATACATAAAATATAAATAAAAATTTTTAAAAAGCTGTTATAAACACGTTTATGTTTATTCTTCAAAATAAAGTAAAATACACAAAAGGTGAGAGTATAACCATCATTTTGGGTGGCAAATAGGATTTATTATTCAAATTTCCCTATTTTACTTCATCCTTGGATGATCTTTCTGTTTGCAGTTTTCAAAGGAGATACAGTGTTTACTGATGGAATATTAGTACAAATGATATTTGGGCCCCAGTGAGAAGGTGTAAGATAAATTTTTAAATAATTGTTTAAAANTTGTTAAATAAAACACGGAGTCAGGAATAGGGGTGAAAGTCTGACAGAGATCAGAAAAAATAGAAACAGCTACCAGCCTCACCTCACAACAACGCTTCCAAAAGAGAGAGCGACTTCCTATATCTCCATGCCTATATCCCTGTTCTGTTCTCCCATTGGCTCTCTCAACCTAGCTACATCACTTTTTGTCTGTCTGTATAGACCTCTAGAATTCTATGGTTGATGTTGGGATTAAAGGCCTGTGTCTCCATGCTTGACTCTGTGACCTGGAACTCAGAGATCCAGACAGATCATTCCTAGGTGATAGGATTATGGGCGTGTGCTAACATTGCAAGGGCAGCAGCTGACCTTGTTCCTCTGATCCTCAGATAAATTTTATTGGGGGACATAGATAAAATACCACCACAAGAAGGCTAAAGGGAAAATAGTATGTGGTGTGCAGGCTGGTAACCTGAGCTCAATATTCAAAATTTATGTAAAGATGGTGTAGAGAGCACTGCACAGCATTATCATCCAGTCTCTCCATATCTGCCTTGGCCTACATGACCTTACTCACACCACACACACAAACAACAGAGGAATTTGTACCAAAAAAAAGAAGTAGTTAGATATTGTTAGTATCTCAGGTTAATTCCCTTATGTAATTCCCTTAGGGAACAGTATTTTAATATGAAATAACCAAAGAAAACACTATTTATTCATAAAGTAACAGAGAACATCATATATATATATACATACATAGCCATAATGTATCCTGTAATCCTTTTAGACGATAGGTTGATTACTGAATATCTCATTTCATTACATTTCTACCAGGTAGGTAAATGCTACTTTAGATACACATATGAAGTATTGAATGTTTCCAATATCCTCTTCTATTAAACATTTTAACAGTTACAATATGAAGATGTGTTGGTTAAAAATGACACTGGGGATACGTGTTCTACCCAAGTACTCAGAAGAATACTTGGGGATCATGCTCAAATGTAGTGCTAACTAATTACTGACCTCCAAGACAGACTGAAATACAAACAAGACCATCTCAAGAGAATTTGTCACCATATGAAAGCAAAAGCAAGAAAACGCCACCACTTTTTCAAGATACTACTGCATGAAAAGCATCATCACACTATGTGGTACTCACAGAAAAAAAAAAAAAAAGGGCCACTCCTACGATGGGCATCCATTCTATATGCTGCAGTGGAAAAATACCTACCACCATGTAAAAGCACAATAAAACAGGAACATAAACCACAGAAGGACTATAAAAAAAAAAAAAAAAACCTCCAAATAAAATTCAGTGGAGGTATTTTCCACACTTTCTGCAGACTTGAATAGCTACTTCAAATGTTTCAATATATAAACCACAATGATCTCCACCAGTAGACTTGAGTGAACATGATAAATTATCTATGTCTTTCAAGGGTTTGGTGAAAAAGAGATGAAATAACAATTTTTTTGTAATCGAATACAATTGTGACAGATAAAGTATTTTCAAATTATTTATATTAATACAGTTTATCTCTAGTATGAGTTCTTTCCTATTTACATACAGTAAGTTGATATATAAAAGGTTTTAAATATATTTCTAAATCAAGGTGTAGTGGCACATGCCTTTAATACCAGCAATTGGGAGACAGAAGCAAGCTGATCTCTGATTTTGAGGCCAGCCTGGTCTACAGCCAAGCTGTTTAAGGACAGCCAGTGCTACACACAGAAACCCAGTCTCAAAAACAACAACAAAAACTATTTCTGAGGCTAGAGAAATGACTTTGCAGCTAACACAAATTCATTCCCAGAACCAAAGAAGGTGGTTGACAATTTCTTTCAATTCTGTTTAACATATTGTTCAAATACATGTGTTTTGTCTTTATGAGTTGGAGATGAAAACAAAGGACCTCAAAAGACTTGATCAGACTGATTACAGCTGTCGGATTTTGGGCCTCCAGAAAAAAGAAATCTTCCTTAACTGAGGGAAATATATTGCCTATAGATCATACTATATCCTTCGTGTCCATATTCTCTTCAGTGTGCATTTGTTCATGTCTACAAAGACTAGTGTGCAATCTTAAGGATTCCACATGGTGTTTACATGTGTATGAATTTTTCATGTACTGAATGGTACTGTTTACCAGCTAAGGCTTCCAGATATTATTTACATCCATAGAGCTTCTCTCCAGCATGAGTTACTTCCTGTCTTTGAAGAGCACTGTGAGATGTGAAGGCTTTAATGCACTGATTATATTCCAATGGTTTCTCTGCAGTTTGACTAGTTTTGAGTCTTTAAAGATGAATGTGGAATGCAAAGGCTATGCAAACCACAAAGTCATGTCTACTTTAAATCCTCAGGGTGCATAATCACCAACAATTTTTTATTAAATCATATCAGGAAGCCAAGGGCAAAAAGGAATTAATCATCACCTTTCATCANCAACCTTATCAAGAAAGGCACATGAGCTAGTAATAGCCAGACTGCCATGCTTAATGTGAACAATATATTNAAGCATTGTTATGTTCCTCTTCACTTTCTTTACACCTACAAATTCATATAGAGAAAAGCCTTATGGGTTTAAAAAATTAGGTAAACTTTAAGATATCAGACTTTGATTATATGAGTATTGAAGAGTATGAGTATTCCAATGTATTTAAAGTGACTCTGTTTTGCAACTGCTTTACCACACTGATTATACTCATAAGTTTTCTATCCAGTGTGCATTCTTTCATGATAACGAAGGTAACTGTTACTTATAAAGGCTTTATCACACTGATTACATTTGAAGGGCTTCTCTCCAGTATGTTTTCTTTTATGTATGTACAGACTACTGTGATGTTTAAAGATTTTCCCACATTCATTACACTTGTAGGGCTTCTCTCCAGTATGAATTCTTGCATGTACTTTAAGATTACTGGGATGTGCAAAGCCTTTACCACAGTGATTACATTCATAGGGTTTCTCTCCAGTATGAATTGTTTCATGCATTTTCAGATTACTGTCATGTGTAAAGGCTTTCCCACATTGTTTACATTCATAAGGTTTCTCTCCAGTATGAGTTCTTATATGCCTTCGAAGATTAATTTTTCGTATAAAAACTTTATCACAGTGATTGCATTCATAGGGTTTCTCTCCAGTATGAANTGCTTCATGCATTTTCAGACTGCTGTCACGTGTAAAGGCTTTACCACATTGCTTACATTTATAAGGTTTCTCTCCAGTATGAGTTCTTTTATGCCTACGAAGATTATTTTTATGTACAAAAACTTTATCACATTGATTACATTCATAGGGTTTCTCTCCAGTATGAATTATTTCATGTATTTTCAAATAACTGTGATATGCAAAGGCTTTACCACATTGATTACATTCATAGGGTTTCTCTCCAGTGTGAATTTTCTCATGCATTTTCAGATTACTGTCATGTGTAAAGGTTTTACCACACTGCTTACATTCACAGGGTTTCTCTCCAGTATGAGTTCTTTCATGCCTTTGAAGATGACTGTTACATAAAAAGATTTTATCACATTGATTACATTTGTACGGTTTCTGTCCAGTATGAATTCTTTCATGTATTTTCAGAGTATGGTGAAAAGTAAAGAGTACACCACATTGATTACATTCATAAGGTTTCTCTCCAGTGTGAACTGTTTCATGTATTTTCAGATTGCTGTCATATGCAAAGGCTTTACCACATTGCTTGCATTCATAGGGTTTCTCTCCAGTATGAATCCTTTCATGCCTCTGAAGATTAACGAGACGTGTAAAGGCTTTAGTACATTGATTACATTCATAGAGTTTCTCTCCAATATGAATTTTTTCATGCATTTTCAGAATGCTGTGACATGTGAAGGCTTTCCTACATTGCTTACATTCGTAGTGTTTCTCTGCAGAATTNCTTTCTTTCTGCCTGTGAAGAAACATGGTATGAGTAAAATCTTTACTACATTAATTACAATGATACACCTTTTTGTCTTCTTGAACTCTACCATACAATTGAGCAGTTTGTTATGTTAAAGATTTACCACATAGTTTATATTCATAGGGTTTTACTTCCATATACATTCTTTACTGTAATTGTAAAGAGGAATCAGAACTAAAGCCATTATTAAGCTGTTTGCATTCATAGGGTTCAACTTCAATATGGGTTCTTTTATGTTTGATGATACCTGTGGAGCTTCAAACATTTAGTACAGGCTCATATTTATAGGATCCTTTCCCCACTTGAGTTTCTTTACATCTTTGAAGAAAACGGAAGGACTCAGAGCTTTATAACACTGACTGCATTCATAATATTTTCCTATAGAATGAGTCACAATATATTTGCAATGTGAACCAGGACAAACAAGTTTCCACAATTCTTGTACTCTCATGGATTTTCTCTACTGTGAGTTTGTTGATTAACTCCCAGTGAAGCTGGAAAATGAAATTATTGTAAAGTTGTATCACAGTCAACAAATCTACTCATAATGGGGACTACACATCTTCTAAATGATCTGGGAGAGATAAGTGCATTACTTCTATTAGGCTCACAGGGCTTGTGTCCAGACTGGCATAGGATATGCCTATAAAAGAATAACAAACAGAAGGTTTTCACATTGCATTTACAAAAGTCAGTTTCATTCCTCATAGGGATGTGGTACAGAGATTGAAATTTCTCCACAACAACAACCTTCCTGACTCTAATGAACNGCCCCTCACTATTTTTGTAATTCACTGCAAGAGTAGGAGTAGCACTAGCTTTTTTATGGACTATTTCCTTCTTGGAATTTCCTGAACATACACTGATGACCTAGTTAAAATGAAAGGTCTTTGCAATACCTGAATGGTATGAAACCAAAACAATTGACAGTTCTGCTACATTACATTAACATGGTTTAATAAAATGGTGATATCTGTTAAGTCATTATTTCCATTTCTTGTTCCTAACAGGAATGTTTTGCAAGCATGGATCAGCTACCTGACATTGAAANAAATAGTGTCATGAGAATTTAATAGTCATCAAGACACTTACAACTATGCTTATTTCCTCCCTTGCTTTTCATTAGAACCTCCAGGGCCCACCAACATTACTTCAGAGACACATGTGTATCAGCTTTCACATGAAAATTACCTTCTGTGTCTTCTGGAAGGTTGATGATATTCTTCAATATTCTTGTCTCCCCATTTGTAACCTAAAACAGAGCAACAGAACATATATGATACGATACTGGAAAGTTTACAAAATATAATNCTATGCTTGGTGAATGAACCTTAGAACCATGCCTGATTTATTTACATTCTTCCTCTTTCATGACCAACATCAGAGAAGAGCATAACAACTAAGAAATACTTGTCCACTTATTTTTACAAAGAATAACTATCTTACCTATAGCAGTGAGGTTCCTGTAGGTTTCTACCATCACATCTTTGTAGAGTTTCTTCTGGGAAGGATCCAGCAAAGTCCACTCTTCCCTAGTGAAGCTCACATGCACATCCTCATAGGTCACCGCATCCTAAAATAACCCATAAGTGTGTATTACAGAAATCATGATACTGACAGCCTTGAAAATGTTTTCTTCATTGACAATATATTCAAATAATGCTGTGTGTTTCCTGCACTTCTCCCATGAAACAGAAGTTCTAATGTAATCACTTAGTCATTTAGAAGGAGTCTTAAAATAAGGTTCACCACTGTCATATCTGAGCCTACTGAACAGGATATAACAAGAGAAATATCTACTAACAGAAACACACAGACACACATATACACACAGGGAGAGGAGGGGGGAGAGAGAGACNGAGAGAAGCAAAGACATCAAGACTACTGAGAAACCATCAGAAGAATTGTATGAACAATTTCTAACTATAAAATAAGGATAGATAAGCTGGTTCTTTTAACTTAGGCCTTTAATTCCAGCACTCAAGAGGCAGAGGCAGGTGAACCATTAAGATAGAGACCTGCCCNGTATCTGTAATTAGTTCCAGGACAGCCAGAGTTCCATAGTAAGGCCATGCCTACAAACAATCAAATGAATGTACAAACAAGATTGATAAAACCCAGAGGCTCTCACTGAAGTTTCTGCAAAGAGTTATGCATAAACTCCAGTTCTGTATTTATCCCCTAGAAACCTCAATTGCCCCAGTGAAACTGTAAAATTAATTAGATCTTGGTAAAAGTGAGTGCCTGTTTAAACAGGTATAGATGGACAGATGAAAATCTAATAATGCCGGGCGGTGGCGGCGCACGCCTTTAATCCCAGCACTCGGGAGGCAGAGGCAGGCGGATCTCGTGAGTTCCAGGCCAGCCTGGTCTACAGAGCTATTTTCAGGAAAGCCAGGACTACACAGAGAATCCTTGTCCTTGAAAAAAAGGATGTATTTTAAAAATAAAACACAAACAAACAAAAATACCATCAGTCTAGCAAAATGACTTAGCAATAAAAAGCAATTGTCCCTACTGTACCTTACATAATTTAGAGGTCTCATCTATAAAGGTGGTGTAGGCATGACAGCAGAAGAAATAAGTTGGATGATCACTTTCAACCACAGGAAGGTATACACAAAGAACAGGATTTGGGGCTGTCTCTTATACACATCTAGATGTGTATAAGAGACAGGCTACAGACACACAAATCCCTTCCCCAGTGAGAAACTTCCCAAGAAAGGCTCCTAACATTAAATATCCATAAGCACCCTAAAGAAAGCCATCAATGAGAGACAAAGATTCAAATACATCATATTATCTGAGAGGATTCTCAATCANTAGACTACATTCTAATCAAGGACACTATAGGCTTATGGCTATCCAATGATGAAAATGCATTTAATCTAACTACAATGTCCCCACATTCTGGAACATGCCTACAAGTCAATACACTCTCCCACTCTATTTCTTATTCTCAGAAATTATAATACAGATTTGAATGTTTCCATGTCACTGGACTCTATGATCCTCACACTAACCCTGAAAGAATGCTCATTACCACCATTGTGGCCTGAAGACTGGAGGGAGATAAATACCAATTGACACTAAGAACTGGTAAATATTGTTCTAGTCCCTAACATAGAAACCAGTGATTTTGCCTCCCTGACCAATAGTGCCTGGGGCATTAAGATAGTGCCTGCAGTGTCTTATGAGAAACTTTCATCCAGAGATTAAAGGAACTGAGGTAGGATAAGCTTTGTGGAGATTTGGTTGCAGAGTTGGAAANAGGAGATTCTGCCCATTACAGAAATGAAGAATTCAGACAAACATGGGAATTCTAGTGATAAAAGCCCAGGTTCAGGGCAGAAGGGAGGTCAGCTTTCCCATGTGAGTCACCTACAGCTTGTAGAACTCTCTCTAGACTTTCTGTGGTACTGTTTGGCTATGATATTAATATTTGAACAGCATGAAGCTTCTAGGGCTAGTAGGCCAAGGCCTGACCTTGACTGAAAAATCACTGGAGGAGGTCAGATCCTGGTGGCCTGGACAAAGCCCAAACTGAACCAGAGCTGCATCAGGTGATGCAAGATAGGCCTCCCTACAGCCCACAGACCTCCCTTCATAGGGCAGAGCTCATGTGAGGCCCCTCCCTCTGGTCCTTCTGCCTTAATGGAGAGTGGCAGCAGAGCTGTCACTTGCTACTGCCCTCCCACCTTGACATCTTTACATTCCAGTCCCAGACCCTCCCTGGCAGGGGTGGGGAGAGGAAGGAACCTGAGCCTGGGCTGGCAGGGACCCTTTGCTGGGGGGTGGCTGAAGGAATACTCTCTTGTGGATCCAGGCAAGTCCATCCCAACTGAAGCTCACAAAGAAAACAATGTTGAAGAGAAATTTAATATCTGATTCCTGCCACATTGACTATGGCACAAGATTTAGCAATTGCCCNGGCCATCTGCCCAAATCCATGCACACCCGAGAAGCGATTGCAGCTCATAAACCCCTTTTGNACCCTGGAACTGAATTTCCCTGAATCACACTATTGTGGCTGAAGGAAGCAGGAAGTGAAAAGCACTCCAGTCAAGTATTGCTGAAGGATGATTCCCATCACCTCCTTTCTACCAATTTCTAAACTATTCGTAACATTTATCAAACAAACCTGAATGTGGAATGCAAAGTTCAGATCTTGTAGAAACCAAATCCTTCCTTTTTCCAATCTGGCCCATCTCTAGTAGAGGGAATATCATTACTAAGATACTGATTGACCTTATCCCTGTTCACAATGTCAGCTGCTGAGATCTGTAATCTAACGCACAGTTTCAGCCTGTGTCTCAAACCTCTGAGCTGACATCACTGTTTCAACAGGAATTGCTCATATCTGCATAGGAGAGTTCCTTAATTAGAAATTCAATATTCATTGGCTCAAGCTACCCTCCCCAAATTGTACACCCCCCAATCTGGATGGTTTCATTCACAGGGAATGAATTAATACATGTTGGGAAATTACACAGAAAGTCATTCAGTCTGCCCCAATCTGGTCCTTCTTCATAATGGTGACTCTGTGGTGGACTGCCTTAAATATCAGTCTCTGTTCTAGCTATTGCCTACCCCATTACCCACTTTAGTGTACAAAATAAATGATTCCTCCTATTCTGCTCTAAAGGCAGAAACCATGTTCCAAATCAAGTCCATTTCCTGTTTCTGCAATGCACAGTCCACTACATGATTCAAATAGATAATTTTAAAACTGTAGTGGTACAGCCCTTTAATTCACGTATTTAGGAGGTTTANTCAGCAGAGGTCACTCCTTGAGGAGCTAAAGACTGGTGTCAAATTCACCTAAGTCAATGTAACAAACTGAGTTGTATCAGAAACATTTTTGGAAAAGGCAAGAGGTTCAACTTTTCTATAATTAATATGTGTTTCCAGGGTGAAAACACTGCACACACTTAAAAGATTAATAAAGTAGAATCTCTTTAATAATAGTGTGCTGGGCTGGAGAGATGGCTCAGAGGTTAAGAGCACTGACTGCTCTTCCAGAGGTCCTGAGTTCAATTCCCAGCACCCACATGGTGGCTCACAACCACCTGTAATGAGATCTGGCGCCCTCTTCTGGCCTGCAGGCATACATGCAGGCAGAACATTGTATCCATAATAAATAATAAATTTTTAAAAAAGTCTTTGCCGGGCGGTGGTGGCGCACGCCTTTAATCCCAGCACTTGGGAGGCAGAGGCAGGTGGATCTCATGAGTTCGAGGCCAGCCTGGGCTACCAAGTGAGTTCCAGGAAAGGCNCAAAGCTACACAGAGAAACCCTGTCTCGAAAAAGAAACAAACAAAAAAATAATAGTGTGCATTGCATTCTGGCTACTGCTTAACAAGGAGCCAACCTGGAACAGATTTTTCATTTCGCATAATCTGTCACCCTTAAATCTCCTTTAGCTTCAGACCCCAGGTTATATTTTGAACAATTTAAACAGGGAAAGAAGACTGCAATCCATCCACTTAGGCAGAAGGGAGATTTACACAGCAAAGATATTCCCAGAATTATTTCTTAAGTATACAAGTGGGCAAAAACTGAAGGTCATCCTGCAATGACAGGATGCTGAGGGAGAGGTTCCAGGAAGATGAGAATATAGAAAAGATAAAACCTGGGGTCAGGAGGTCTTGCACAATCTATCTTACGCCAAGCAAGCTTCTTAAGAAGAATAGCATGTGTATACACTTCTAGGAAAGAAATGTAAGGAAATGGACAGCTTCCATGAAGTCAACAGAAACTCTCATACAGTGGAGAAATTCAGGAGGAGGCTGAGCAATGTGGCATAACAGAAACATAGGGCATCTCAAGAATATTACTGACCAAGTCCACAGTAGACTTGGGACTCATAATCAAAGGCCCACGTGGTTGGGAGAATTAGGTTTCTCAGGATCTGAAGCAACCCTTTCCTTAATGTCCTGTCCCCAGACCATTACCAGCTCTCCCAAGCATATTCCTGGTTTCAGAGAAGGAGCGGATTTTGCTCTATATACCTCACGGCCTTGGGAAAAGCTGCCAAGGGCTAGGACGCAGGCTGTTGTTGGCTCTACCAGGCATGTTCTAAGGTTTGAGAAGGGGCTATGTTCCCTCTACACACATGAGGGCCTCATGGAAAGCCTCACTTGAACAGGTCAGTCCTCCACACACCATTTTCTCCTTTTCTAATAATTGTCACCCAGTGTCATGTTGCCCGTTTGGCAGAACTATGCTTTCTGCAGGAATGGAGGTTTATGGAACACCAGCCCTTAAGGTCTGTTTTGACACTGGAATCCTTTTTGAGCAGCTTCTCTGTAAGACAGATTTTCTAAATGGTCTTGTTAAATAAAACACGGAGGNAGAGATANGGGTGAAAGTCTGACAGAGATCAGAGGAATTAGGAACAGCTACCAGACTCACCTTAGACTGCCGCCGCCACTTCCAAATTAGAGAGAGAGTTCCACTTCCTTATACCTCCACATCTATATCCCTTTCTGTTCTGTTCTCCCATTGGCTCTTTCAGCCTAGCTATATCACTTTTGTCACTTCCTGCCTGTCTGTATAGACCTCCAGAATTCTATAATTGATGCTGGGATTAAAGGCGTGTGTCTCCACGCTTGACTGTTCCTAGTGTAACCTGGAACTCACAGGGATCCAGACAGACCCTGCTTGCTAAGTGATAGGATTAAGGGTGTGTGCTAATTTTGCAGGGCTAGTGGCTGACCTTGTTCCTTTGATCTTCAGATAAATTTTATTGGGTGACATAGATAAAATACCACCACACTTCTCAGAGGCTTGCTCTGGGATATGAGGATGGGATGGGATATGAGGATGGGACTAGTGGCTGGTTTTAAATCAGGGTTTTCTCTTTTGTTATAGTTTGCAGCCACATGCCTGGNTAATCCTGGTGAACATACAGTTGTATCCTAGCATCCTAATCTCTAACAGGCCTGGTTAGTACTTATCTGTAGGGTGTTTTTGAGGCAGCCCTCCTTTAGCTCAACTTTATTGTATGATATTTCCTTTCTCCTAAGCTTTGGTAAATCCTTTAGATCATCAGGTCTACTCTTCTACATTACAGCTTGGTAGTGGAATACTAGACAACTCATAAGATGCTGTCTCATATCTCCNAAAAATTTAATTCCAAGTAGATTTTACACCTAAATATTAAATGTGAAGTGCANAACTTCTAGAAGACAACACAGAAACTAAGCCTTTCCGAGTTTGGCCACCTGTCTCCCAAGACACCAAAAGCATGGTCACCCAAGAAATTCCTTTTTCCAAGGTCAGATATTTATACAAAAGCCACAATTTCCTCGAGGGATTGAAGAAAATTCCTACTTGCAAAAACAAAAACCTTATGTCTGGTAAGAGGTACATGTGGCTCTTCTAATAGCATGACTGTGTGCCTACTAATTTGTCAAGGTCAATGCTAGCCTCTAGGCTCCCTGCTCATAAGCCACACCCCAGCTCACAACCCCCTTTCTTCTCCTCTCATTTAGCCCTGGAAATATCACCTGTTGCTCCCCCTTGCTTTCTCTAATGGGCATAGTAAAAACTGCTTTTTAGATATGTAAAGACAGCTTAGTCAGGATCCCCACTACACCAAAGGCTGCACCAGATAAAAAGAATTCAGTGATACTGCTCACTCAAGATAACCTGACACAGTCCTAGAACCCCATGACACCCACTGGACAGTATATAAGCAGAGGTCAAGAGCAATGCCCTGCTCTGCTCATCTGGAGAGATGCCTCCTTGATCTGTCCTGTGGCTGGAGAGTCTCCCCCAGGATCCTGATGCTTAAGTCAGAGACTTTTGAATCAGAGACATCTGTTAGAGACCGGACCTGACTTTCATGAGATAAACGGCACAGGTGAGCAGCCTTGGGGAGATAGGGTTAGTCCGGCAGTTAGGAATTTAGAATGTGAACCCTATGAGGACCCTCAGTATAACAAAATACAACTTTTGTTAAACTGTGTCTATCTACCTTCTTGTTCTTGACAGTTTCCCAAGGAGACAGTCTTGCCAGTTTGGAATAAACTTTTCCTTTTTCACCTACGGAGCTACAATTTTGTTTTTTTTACGTAACCCGTTTTCATTCACCCTGCTCCTAGTGCTCTAAGCAGATGCAGCCCCCAGAGGAACGTTATTCCGAGGCTCCTGCCCTGGCTAGGGAGCTGCATGCACTTTACAGGATGCCATTTCTGGCTGCCTGCTCCCACCCAGCTCTGGGGAGGATCCTCCATGTGGCTCCCAAGACTCAGGCATCTGCTCCTCCGCACGTGCGCAGAGCAGCATCTCACTCACCATGTTGCAGCTTCCAAACTCTTCCAGACTCTCCAGACAGCTGCCTGCAGCAATGCTCACAGTACAGAACTCCAAACCACTCCTGCTTGCTCAGCTAGCNTGCAACATGGAGCCCGGAAGAGCCCTCCTCCTCNTCTGAATGGTGGTCTGCCTGTCGATCCTGATTGGCTAGTGAGGTCTGAGTGACAAGAGCACCTCCCATAGGATTAGAGTGTGCTCAAGGACACAGCACAATGGGTTCTGCCACTGGCTCTCAAGCCAAGCCTAGACCTTTCCCAGGTCTGCCGAGATTTGCATTTCAATAG
>LZPO01008310.1:34464-46768 GCA_001675575.1 Neotoma lepida | reverse complement strand
TTTCTGGATTGACTTTACATACATCTTGTACATGCTGTCTCAGCTGATATGAGACATCATAGTTCCAACTCCCCTGGTCAAGAAAACCCATTCCTTACAGCAATCTACCTACCACCTGTGGATCTCACAGTCTTTCTACCTCTTTTGTACACTGATAGGACTATTTAAATAAGCATTCTCAGTGGGTGGACTCAGGANACAAATATTTCCAGGTTATGACATGGAGAATGAAAANTTTCACCAAGCATATTCCCCCTCTGTTCCTAAGTCTNTGCATTATACTGGGCAAAAGAATTTCACTAATTGTCTCCTTGTATCAATTTCAATATTAATAATTGTCATCTTACATGCCTCTATATCTATGTCTTTTATATCTGTAATTATTAAATCAGAAATATGCTTCCAGGAGTAGGAGATGTAGCTCAGCTGGTAGATTGCTTGGGTGTCATCCTCAGAGGCCTGAGTTTGAATCCCAGTACTGCATAAATCTTATGTGGTGGCTCACACCTGCAATCCCAGCACTCAGGTGTTGGATGTAGGAGGATCAAGAGCATAAGGCCATGCTCAATACACAGTAAATTTAAGGTCAAGATGGACTACATCAAGCCTTAACTTACAAAAGTAAATCAAAGTTGCCATAATTAGTTGGTGAATGTACTCAAGATATATTCAATATATTTATTCCCAAAGGATTAATGAAATTCATTTAATAAAAAGATCCCCCAGCATGTAGTATGTGCCAAGCATTTCTTTACATCCATTTATAAGTGATGTTCCCATATTCTTTTAGCTGCAACAACACACCAAGCCCTGCATCTTATGGAACCCTGTGGCATATCATGTCCAGTGTGCCACACGGCTATAGTGTCTCTTTCCTNTTGATTTCATGACCNGTTGCTTTTTCTGGCCTGAAAATAAGTGATGAGTAATGCCATGTGAAACAGTCAGACCTGCACTCAGTGCTGTGAGCTCAGTCACACCATTCTCCCTGCAGGCATCATTCTCATCCTAGAGGGATGAGCTCCATGTGATTATCTTGCATCAGGTGACTCACCTGGCATCTCATCAGCACCCTCTGATGCAGATGGGCCAGATGTTGATTCACAGTAGCAACAAGATACCTGTTGAAAATGAACTCCTGCTCTTAGATTCTCTCTCTCTCTCTCTCTCTCTCTCTCTCTCTCTCTCTCTCTCTCTCTCCCTCTCTCTCTCAGCTCTCTTATTTCTTTCTCTCTCAGATTCTCTCTTGGCTCTCTCTTGGCCTTTTTGATTTCTTAGCTCGCTTTTCTTTCTCCTCTCTTCCTCTCTAATTCTCTCCCATATCTTGACTCTTCCAGATGCCTCTGGCTATTCTCTCCCTCATATACATAATAAAATCCTCANNCATACNTNAGAGCAGTCATGTCTTCATTTTCATTCATCTGGTGCTTGAAACCCAGGAGGGGCATAGATTAGCTCCTTTCCAAGGGTCTTGCCCCCTCCCCTAGCTGAANCAAACTGCTGATTTACTTGTTCAAGGTATGTATGGATTATTTGTTTCTTCTGCCTTCTGNCACCCATCAAATTTGACTTCAAGTTCTAGAGTATGACTCCTCAGGTACTTTTCTCCTTACCTGCTCTAATCNTTTGCCTCTCCCCACCTACTNAATGTCTTTTTCTCCCCTGGAGCCTACCACACACTCCTGGACATCTTTCTCCTACTAAGACACTCCCNNTCTCCCTCTAATTCTCCCTCTATTGNCTTTGCCTTCCTTGGGCTCTACAATATTGAAATCTTCCCTCTTGTTGAGTTCCTATTTTCAAATCTTACTTTTCACGATGATCCTGTTCTCTGTCACTCAGATCATTCTTGGAGCTTATAAGAACCCTCACTCTGGCAGAGATNTTTCGTGACCCTTTCTCCTTTACTCCAGTGACTCAGTTTCCTCCTAGACTACTCAGAAAATAAAGCCTCCTTGTGTTACTGCAAATGGCTTAGCCTCAGAACAGCTCAATCAGTGGCAGAAGATGGCACACGTGGNTTTCAAATTCTCCC
This sequence comes from Neotoma lepida, assembly GCA_001675575.1. NCBI lineage: Eukaryota > Metazoa > Chordata > Mammalia > Rodentia > Cricetidae > Neotoma > Neotoma lepida. The sequence continues at coordinate 44,733 of LZPO01008310.1, read as the reverse complement.
AAATTGTAACAACTTCAGCCACCACACAAACAAATGACCCACAAANCTCTTATTTNTAAGCTTTCTCAGATCTAAAGTGTCTTATCCATAAGCAATTTCTACTTTTCATTCTTNAAAATCATTTATCCTGAGGACTTTGTTGTTTTCTGCTTNCAAAAACCTCTTAATACTGTGANGTAANCTCTTTATTTCAGGATTTATAAGTTCATTGTGTATGGTTAAAAATCNGTAACAAAAAGTTAGCTTAANATTTNTAACANGANGTTGATAGTCAAAAAACATATACATAGATAATCTTACTTTNCTACAGCATATTATATGTGATCCAACTGCTGTTTATAAAAATAGATCTACTAGAAACATAGNTGTGTCTTTAGATAGCAACCATATGGCTCACCTTCATCTTAACTGATGACCTCATCAAGATGGAAACAACCAAGTCTGTGGCAGCCATCTCTATTAATGTTGAAAAGGGGACATGTCATGTAATATCACAATTATCTTTTTAAAGATGACCATGTGTATAACCAACTAAGGCAATGATCACAAAAATTAGTCCCATGAGCCCTTGGTTTATCATTGTATTTCCTTTTAAACTAAGGAGGCAACAGCAAGTCTTCAGGTATTTTGGATTAAGGCAGAATTTTGTATGATGATAAATTCTAAGGATATAAAGGTACACTCAGGTTAACAAAAACTGACTTAGAGATTAATATCTAACAACCTATGTATTTGCTAACTGTTCAAAACCAGGCTATCAGAAAGTTTAAATAAGGAACAACATATGTTTAAAAAAATAACATTCAAAAACTCCTTGGGTCTACTCAGGTTAACAGTAACTGACATGAAGATATAGGTACAGCTTCTTTGTCTTCATAAACATTGTTAAGCTTTACCTATTTGTATAAAATGAGCCATGCAAGAAACTGTGATATTCTGTATCTATGATAGTATCAAAAAAGTAAAGTTCTCAGTTTCTCTGTGGACTGCATGTATGTTTAAAGCAGTAGTTCCCAAGGGATTAAGACCCTTGGGCAGTGTCAAAATACCCTTTCACAGGGGTCACCTAATACCATCTGCATATCAGATATTTACATTAAAATTCATAGCTGTAGCAAAATTACAGTGATGAAGTAGCAATGAAAATAATTATATGGTTTGGGGTCACCAAAACATGTGTTAAAGGGTCACAGCATTTTGAANGTGGAGAGCCATTGGTTGAACGTTTTATTTTTATTCTAAAAGATCTTCAATTAAATCTTCAATTCAAATTTTTAGGGGTCAAACTTAACAGGGATGTTAAAGTTGNTTTTGTTTCTGAGATGATGTTCAGCTGGTCTTGCCCAAACTATTGAGTTCCCTTCTCTATAATGTGGATGACTGTGAACCTGCAGAGTGCTCTACTACCATATAGTCATGGCTTCTATCAAGGGTATCACAAAATCTGACTGAGCCCAAATGATGGGTTTTGGAATTTGCCTGTCAGGAAGAATAATCCTGGGTCTTAAGATATTTCCTAACTATACTTACATCTCAGATTTTTTCCTCAGTAAATCTTCAAAATTTAAGAATCTNGCCAAGAAAATCTTTCACGTAGTTGGTCACTTGTTTACTTCCAGACCCACTCATGTTATTAGCCAAGATGGACTGTCATACCTTGCTTACATTTTCTAATTTTGACATGGGGATATTGATGTCTCAGTGTAAGCTACCTCTGAAGAACTCTTGTTGAATAGGAGAGACTTAGATGATAAACACATATGGCAAAAAGTCAGCTTCATTTTTTAACACTAAATATCTGAGGAAGTCATAGCAACTTGTCAATATGAGTTAGATTCAAGACTTTCCATCAGTGTTGGTTCTCTTAAGTCACAGGTATCCTTCCCAAAGTAGCTTTTCCTATTAATATTTGTACCCAATGTCCCNTTAGAGTTCAAGAAAATATCCTCTCTNAGCACCCAAGAAAACAGAAGATGAAATGTGTGCATATCCTTAATAAATTATTACAATGACGCAAATTTAGCAAGCACACAATACTTCTTCCTAGAATTGAGTAAGACCCATGATTATGTTATTACCTTATTACTTTCTATTTCTGCAGACATTGAAGTTTTCCTTTCAACAGTACTTATGGAATTTATTCATCAAACCAATCAATTAACCATGACAAACTAATGTTAAGCAACATGTGACTTCCAACTCCAATAGGTTGCTTCACCAGATCTATCCTATGCTTGCATCTACAAGATGCAATATACAGCATAAAGGCACTCTGTTGTGGCCTTGATGTTGGGTTTCTAATCAGGATCAATATCACAGACCATATACAGATTCTTAATTGAATTTGATCAGCATCTTCTTCCACATTATTTCAAGCATCTTTTTTGTTCATCNTGCGTGAGCTCTGAGATGTTCTTGATACATGCAGNATGAGAATCTGTTCACATTGGCAACATTCTCCACCCATGGTTACCTAAAAACCTGGATGATCACAGGGAATGTAGAGTCAATGAGTGAATGGTGATTGTCATCAGAGGACTGTGATCTGGATTTATGCATGGATAACATGTCACGGATCCTTGAATCCCTTTGAATTCCCTATTAAAACCAGAGCTTAGAACAAACCCATGTAAATTGGGTACATCTCAGGAAAACTACATCAAGCATTGAGAGTTTATTATCAGATATTTTCAGCAGATGGCAATAAGGTGTCCTTTTCTTACAAATCTAAATTTTGTTAATTTTCAAAGTGAAAAATAAGCTGTCCTGAGGACAAGACCTCGTGCTCAGTCACTCTGACTTAATTCTGAAGCAGGTGGAGGCAAAGGTGACTCCAGATGCTGTCATAATCAAAAGCTTTGCTGACCTGAGGATCTCCTTCCCTAATTTGAGGAGACACAAAGATCCCTGTGTGTGTAAGGTGGGTAGCTCAGGGTCTCTCAGCAGAAGGGAAGAATTGTGCTGATAATGCATCTCCAGGTCCTATAGCTAAATGGTTTAGCTTATCTTCTTTCACAATAATCCAAGCATAAGAACATTTCTAATTCATGCATGGGCACTGTCCCAGTGTTCACCATGCCCAATGTCCTCTCATTTGTTCTTTTTAATGTGGTTGTTCCTTCAAACAGGAAAAATCTCTTCTCCAGGTGACAAATTCTTATTTACTCTGCTTTGTGGCTGTACCAGCACCAGACTCTCTACTGAGAGCAAAGACAATAACAAGGTCTCAGCACAACCCATACATCATCCGTGTCATTTCTCTATGTCCAGAAANAGCTGCAGATAGTACTTCTGTATTACTCATGTGGTTGATTCTCAGCAAGTTTGAGTGAGGGTTGCTCCTACTGTCTCAGAACCTCTGCATGGGTTCCTTCCTTTCTTCACCTTATCCATTTATACATCACTTAGCTCCTTATCACAACTGGTCATCTTCCTGGCCTTGGAGACACTTTGATGAAGATGCAGGTCAATGCTGGACAGGGCCTGCAAAGCTGGAAAGACACACTAATCAACTTACTACAGTTTATGTGCAGACAAGTCCTTTCTCCTAGACCTTCTTTTCCATGCAAGCATTTCTATTTCTTTAAATTAGTGTGTATTCATCAACAACCAATGCCCCCTTGTCACATCCACTTAATCTCAGAACAAAAAGTGACTCATGACAAAAAATGGTTTCTTCCTGCAAATTAAGAAAACATATTTGAAAAAGTATAAATCCTAAGTTAATCAGCTTCAGCTTTCTACACTTCAGGGAGCTACATGGAAAGGGAATTTTAAATCTCTCTATCAAGGGAAATCAAGTGAATTGAGGGTTGAGGCTGCATTAAGGATGGGCAGGATCCAGGCCAGAACAAAGGGTAGTACACATTTAGGACTTCTTACTCATCAAGGATGACCATCAGCTATTTGAAGAACTGAAACTCTCACAGAGTTCTATAGCTCCACCTCATTCTTTTGCAATGAATGTGATCTGTATTTTTATCTCTAAATAAAGGGATATCATTTGGTAAAGGAATATCTGACCTTGTTACTGCTCTCGGGAAACCACTGTTAGAGAGGNATGATAGTTGAAGGAATCTATTGGCAGTAAACTCTGATAAACCTCCACTAGGAATCTGAACTTAAACAATATGTCTTTTACTGTACTGTTGTTTATGTGGGTTTCTAGCATACTCCTCTAATATGGAACTGAACTCATGAATATATATCCAGTTGAATAGATCAAGGTAAGCATACTTCTCTGCCCATATGTATGCTGTGTTCTAGTCTCTAACTGTCCCTGGAAAGTAAGTGTGAGAGGCACAGATATTTTAGTACTTTGAAGTGTGATATCATTATCTCTCTTTCTCTCCCTGTTTATCATTCTGTCTCTTTTTTCTCTCTGAATCTCTGTTTCTCTGTTTCTTTCTGTCTGTCTATCTTTTTCTCTTTGTCTCTCTCTGTCTNTGTNTATGTGTATGTGTGCGATTTGTGTATGTGTGTATGTGATTGTTTGGTAGAGGCAACTTGTATCCTGGAGTGAGCATNCCATGTAGTAAGATGTCAGTTTCCTGTAGGAGAAACTATCTCTCCAAACTGTGAACATCAGGAAGGGATTCTGGGTGATACTGCTGGAGGAAGGATCCAACATGGATGAGGGTAGGGACCAGAGAAGAATATTAGAAAAGGGTCTATAGAGTCTAAAGGAATTGGGATCAAGTGGACCAGGAGCCTAGAGTAGTACAGGATGTAGATGGATCGACAGCATAGACAGATTATTTTGTCTTCACTGACCCTGGACTGTGCTGATGCTCAGGGGACAGAAACAGCTAAGGTAAGGGCTCTTTCAAATTAATATCAGAGTGAAAAGGGAAGGATGAAAAAGTGAGGATGCCTCTTTACTACCCAGATCAAACATGGTCAACATAGCCAGTACCACAGAAATTTAGGGAGAGTTCTATAAGCTCTCTGTTACTCACATGGTGAAGCTGACCTCAATTCTGGCCTTGTCTTCTATTTGTTAGCCAGTCATTTTCTTATTCTCCTGCTTTTTTCATTTCTGTAAGAGGCAGTACTTCNGCCTCGTAGCTCTGCATGTAAACCTCCTCAATGTTTTTNAACCCTCAGTTCATCTTATCTCTAGACAACAGTTTCTGATAGGACACTGCAGATCTATTTCAATGACTGAGGCACTGCTGCTAAGAGTAGAAAATTCACTGCCTTTTTTTTCAAGACAGGGTTTCTCTGTGTATCTCTGGCTGTCTTGGAACTCACTCTGTAGATCAGGCTGGCCTCAAACATACAGAGATCCACCTGCCTCTGCCTCCTTGAGTGCTGGGATTATAGGAATATGCCACCAATGCCCAGATTGTGCTACCACTGCCTGGCTAATTCACTGACATTTATGTAAGATACAAGAATAACATTTACCAGCTTTCAGCCTCAAGCTAGTAAAAATCTCCCTCTAGTTTTTCTCAGGGGACAATGAAGGTAATTATCTTTATCTCAAGGTACTAACCTTGAGGATCAGCCAGTCCAGGGACATGGGGGAATTCAAATATAGATCATTATTTCTGAGACTAAGTATTGAGGTGGTTAGTTCTTGACATAGATTAAAGTCACTTAGGAATGTAGGAACCTCTACTGAGGGATTGCTTTCATCACATTGGCCTATAGGCATGCCCATAGGGTATTTTATTGATTAATGATGCAAANGTATCAGGTTATGTTGCTGTTCAAATGCCTCCCCCANGGGACAATGTAGGAATCACAGGTTGGGACTCCTGACATGACCACTTCCATTCCTCTGACATCAGTANTTGGATGACCTAAGTATTGGAGGAGGAAATGGAATTTCCCAGAACCTGGGTATCTCTGCTAGATGCATCCAGCTCTCTCTTTTCTGGCTCACTTTGGTGTTGTCCGTGCCTCCACTCANAGTTTTTTGCAGCAGCCTCTGAGGAAGTGTTGGTAATGGTTGAAGTTAAGNTGACCCTGTTTGTTTCCTGAGTCAGGGACAATGAATTCTGCTCATGTTTCCATCAGCAACCTGTGTCTTTCACCATGTTTTGTGACATCCTGTGACCATCTATTGTACATAGAGTGGAGGGATCCGAGAGCATCTGGGCTGGGTAGTGGCATGTGGCATCCCAGATCCCTTTCACTGATCACCAGTGTGATGATTGTAGAGTTTCAGTCTCTATAATACACTCTAGATGGCACAGAATAAACCAGCAGATGCCTTTTCCCTCCATGGGACTTCCAGATTCTGACGAGCATATGGCAGGTAAACTTTTCCATGANTGAGGTGATACATGAATTGTTTGGTCAAGTGTACTCTCCTGAGGCAAAGATCTGCTCAACTACCAGGAGTCAGGGCACACAGCCTCTAATCCAAGTACTAGGAAGGCAAAAATTAGCAGATCTATGTGTTTGAGGCTAGCCTGGTACACAGAGTGAGCTACAGGACAGTGAGGGCCCTGTAGAAAGACCCTATCTCAAAGTAAAAATCCAAGCCAAACCAATATAAAGAAACCCCAAATGATCTTTCTGGGGAAAAAAAACTGTTCTTCTAAAGCAGTGGTTTTCAACCTGTGGGTCATGACCACTACAAATGTCAACTCAGACCATTGAAAAAAAACATATATTTTTGAAAGTTTTAGGAACTGAGAGAGTACTTCTCTGTGTCCAGGAGGCTCTGCCCACAAGCAAATATGCCAATGAGTACCCATAAATGTATTATGGGGTCATAAAATTAGGAAGGATGAGAACCACTGTGTGGTGGGCGCCATTTGTAGGAAAAAGGTTTTTTGTGTCCCTCCTGGGCTCCTGTGGCTGCTCAGACCCAAGTAAACACACAGAGGCTTATATCATTTATAAACTTATGGCCTAATGGCTCAAGCTTTCAATTAGCTAGCTCTTACATCTTAAATTAACCCACTTTTATAAATCTATACTTGCCACGTGGCTTATGGTTTACTGATACCTTTACATCTTATTTTTCCTAGTGGTGGCTAGCAGTGTCTGTTTAGCTCTGCTTTCTACTTTCTCTCTCTTTAATTAGAATGTCCCACTTAACCTTATTCTGCCTCACCATTGGCCAACAGCTTTATTTATCAACCAATCAGAGCAGCACACATTCACAGCATACAGAACATCATTCCCTTCAACTGTGCCAGAGGAAGAAATTATTATTTACTCACATAGCTTCTCAGTAAGAGGCAAAGAATGGAAAATATCACTTAAGTCATGCTTTGAGGCCAGCATCAACTAACACTAAGANAAGACACAGACATTAGATAAAACTATGTATTGACCAATGCTTCTCATGAACACAGGTTCAAAGTCTTCAAAAATCATCATTTATGCACCATGTAAAGACGGCCCCTGAGGATCCTATAATATGTGACATCATATTCATATTTTTTTCTGTGGCATCAGCACTATGAAAAACATTGACTAAATGTACAATCATCAGATAATATTCTGCTGTTAGTCATACAAATTTGTTCTAAAAAAGTTGTAAAAGGATTTAACTGTCACAAAACTAGAATTTACAGTTATGTAAAGCCCATTTAATATTCAAAATTATGTCATTGATGATAGTAACAAGGTAAAACTTAAAATATATATTCCAAAGGCACAGTTTTTGATAAAGAGATTGCACTCGACAGTGTCCTACAGTGATTCATCATGAACACTCACAGTAAATTAAAAACAGAAAACTCCTGAGTCAGAAAACTATCATGTACCAGGCAGACCAAAGTTACCAACAGACAGAATAGCAAAAAAGCTGAAATTTGGCACCAAGCACTGAAGAATGCAACAGTATCCCCGCTCTTCACACATTGTCCATCTTACACTTGAAGCATTAGGTAATATAGTACAGTGATTTTTCATTGTAGACTCTTATTTACTCATTTTTTTCCTGTTTTTTTTTCTAGTCCAACAGAGACTCCTTCCAGGAGAATGTGGTAATTGATAATAAAGGAAAATGTCACAAGATAGGGAAGGAAAGAAAATATGTACAGAAATGAGGAACCTAGCCANGAGGATGGGACAGCGGGTTCCCTTACATTGTATATTCAGAGAGTTTAGTCAGTCAGTATAGTCCACAGTAAGTGGAGGGACAGAAATTCATTTCTGNGGTAAGAACTCATCACATCACCCAACCTTGCTGTGTACCAAAGGCACATTTGCTCCGTAGACATTCTCTCACAACATTTCTTCAACATAAGGACTGGATTTTCTTACAAAAAAATTTGGAAACAACATATTATTTCCCATATTCTGTTACCTTGAAAGCTGTGCTTCTGACTCTTCTGAGTAAGTCCCAGATGCATTGTGGGCCCATCTCTTGCCCATCAGAATCCCAAGGACTATGAGGATCAAGCCAGCCATCCCCATCCTGATGAGATTCTCCACTGTTTGATCCTGTGTCTCTGAGGCTGTGGCAAAGAAGTCACAGAGGTTAGGGCAGGGTAAAATGTCTCCCATGATAACTGGATGTCCACTCAGGGCACATGCCTTCCCAGAACAGAACTTGGACCCTCTGTGTCCAGTGNCATTATTTTTAATTATCCATATTCTCCTCCATCGGTTTTGGTCAATAAAGGATTGATTGTCTTAGCTGATCCTGAGAACAGAATAACAGGAATAAGATGTGGGAAGTGCTTAAGAGTCCTGAGTGTTTCCTAAGTGTTCCACACTCTCCTTTCCTATAAATGACCATCGTTATCATTATATATACTCATGAAGTTCTGGGATGAACCTTTCTCTGGCTCTAACAGGTTCCCTCTTGTATTCTTATTAGAATCTTCAGCTTCACTGGGCTAAATAAGACACCAATGGTACACAACTGAAAACAGAAAATTCGGAGTAGAACAAACTGCCAAGGCATTCCAGTTGATGAGCTTTGATCATGCAGTCCCTGCCCCGAACAACCACAAGGCACCATTCTGAATATGGCATTTCTGGTGATCTCAGTAGGGACTGTGCAGATTCAGATGCCCGGCGTTGTGAAATGGCACACGAAAGGCCTTGGTGGGTTTGAACCAAGGAGACACATCCCAAGGAGGCACGGCAGAAAGTTACTCACACCATGGAGGCATGGCATCCATGTGGAAAGTTTTATTATTAAAGGGGGAGGGGAGAGGGAAGAGAAGGAAAGAGGGAGGGTAGAAAGTGATTTTGGATAAATATCCTGGATTTTTGCATCTAAATGAAAAATAAAGGAGGAGCCATGTTAGTGCAGTACCTGTCTCTTATACACATCTAGATGTGTATAAGAGACAGGCATTGAAGGAGATGTGAGTGAAGAAGCATTCAGGTAGCTGTCATCCTGGGGACCCCTTGAGGGAGCTGAGAAGGCAGGTTGCTAAGAAATAATAGGTTGTTATCATTGGCCTCATGAGTGGGGCCAGCCAAGGGAAGAGTGATAACTGCCAGAAAGAATGGGATGGAGAAGTGCCCCAGTTGCACAGAAGAGGCAGTGTGGATGAGACAGATGAAAGAGTAGATAGGTCCTTGAGTCTGGAGTGGTGATACCAACAGTGATGATACTCCAGGAACTTGGGGCACANCAAATTAGGAGTACAGGAGCTATCATATCTGCTGTTTCTCTCAAGATGGGAAATGCCCCCATTCATCTTGTAAAANTGTCAATGAGTTAGGAGATAAAGGAGTTTTTATGAGTGAGAATGTNGGTGAAGCCAACCTGCCAGTATTTGCCTGATTGGTGTCCTCAGATGGTTCGCAGCTGGTGATGTATCTGGAGAGGCTTTGAGGATCTGGCCTTGTCACAAGTCTGGCAGGAGGGGTGGATCTGTGCAGGAACCTGTGTCTTTAAACAACTGAAACAGACCTACATCTTGGTCTCATAGCAAAAGCTATGGCTTTGGGTTAAAAGGTATGAACATTTTCTAGGGCTTGACTTCAGCCCAATGAAACATATCTTTAAATCCATAATCAGAGGACATTTACTGAATGGAAGTGGTTGAGTGGGTGAAGGAGGAGGAAGGAGGCTTCCCTACCCTCCCTACTAATGCTAATCTGTCTCTAAAAGATGGGACCAGTAAAGTCCACAGAAACTTAAGGATTCCCAAGACTGTCTGTAGTCAGTGCTCTATCAGTTTATCAAAACTGCATTTATCAGTGTTAAAATTTTGAACCTCTGAAGTTACATCTGAAACTGGTTTATCCTGTACCATGAAGTCTGTGAACTGAAAAGGCAGCTGAAGCCTTCATTGCTGCTGTTGAATGACAAAATTTGGTTGTCAAATGACTTGGCAC